>APFE030455873.1:0-13612 GCA_000404065.3 Pinus taeda | reverse complement strand
CATTATTGAGATCGAAAAATTGCTCCATCTGTAATATCCATGTTGCGGGATCCTTGCCATCAAACTTCCTCATATCAATTTTTGGAATATGGTGCATCTTTGATCCAACATTAGAGTCTATGAAATCATGATTAACACTTCGTTTGTTCACATCATGAGTTTCCTTTACTCCCCTTTCACCATTAGTAAGTATTTATTGTAGAAAATTTGTCAAATCTTCCTTCAAATCTATCTTCAAATCGTCAATCTTGGCTTCCACGCCCTTTATCATAGAATCCACTCCATTTATATTAGCTTCTGTTAGCTTTTGTGAGAGCGAAATTTGTTGCACTTGGTCTTGTAATTTTGATATATCATGTAGCATTTCTTCCTCTTCTTCATGAGTCATGTTAGAGATTTCAGATTTCTTACTAGGTGTTTGCATTTTCTTTCCTTGGGGCATCCGTTACCGATAATAATGCTCTATTATGCCCTTTGAATTCCTTCAAAATAATTTTTCAAACCAAGCTTAAGAAAACATTTAAAAAATCTACACACCTTTTTTCACTTTGTAGGAGCTCGATATTGCCTCTGATGTATCTCTGTAATTTTAGATCATGCAGTTTTGAAATTGTGACTTGTCGTAGCCCTCTGTGTCCTCTTTCTAATGCCACCAGTCTGACCCCAATTGGATTCTCCAATGAAGATTTATGCCAAATCTCCCATGGTGACCTGATTATAGACTAATTCAGTAGAGCGAACTTGTACGATGTGCCACGTGTCCCTGTTTTGACCTTTGGTTCTGAAAGTATATACAATAAACTATAGTTCTTCCTCTTTCTGTACCTTCTTACGAAATTTCAATCGATGCTTAGAGAGAAAGTTATGACGATTTTCCCCAGGTCACCTGTTTTGAATGTAATTCAGGAGTCTGCAAAAAGACCAACTTCCTCAAATCATATCTCCGTAAATATAGCATGCAAAGCTCTGAAATTTGGACCCAAGGTTTAGTGCAATTTCATCTCAAATGGGTTTTCGTTTTTGCTTCTGAAACATCACAGAAGAAAATTTATAGCGAAAATTCCACGATGACCTGTTTGGAGCAACGAAACCCTAGAATCCAAAGCTCTGATACCAAATGTTATGAAACCAACTCACAAAAAAGATAGAAAAGATAGTTGAATGCCTTAGAATTCGGCCTCTTCGAGGGAGCAACCTCCCTTACATTACATAAATGAACAATTCTTCAATGATTCAAATGAAAAACCCTCCTTTCTATATATAGGAGTCTATAGGAGTCACAATATAACCCAGCCGACCTAACAATAATAATATAAAGCCACAAAAATAACAATAGAGGGATTCTATGGGGCACATTAATAAAAATATGGGGACAATAGGGGCACAACAATATTAATAAGGGATACAACTACAATAGTAATCGGGTAATCACTAGTATTATAGGGACCTAACAATACACGAGAAAGTGATGTTCCCTTTATGGAACAGTAGCTATTCCCTGTAAGGAACAGCAAAAGAGAACACACGAAAAAGTGTTGTTCCCTTTAGGGAACAAAAATTGTTCCTTGTAGGGAACATTAAAAGAAAACACATGAAAAATTGATGTTCCCTTTAGGGAACAACTGTTGTTCCCTGTAGGGAACAGCATAAGAAAGCACAAAAAAAAGTGTTGTTCCCTGTAGGGAACAACAAAAGAAAATAGGGAGAGACAAACAATCCTCCCTACTACTCTAAACAATAGAAGAGATACGATACAAACAAGAAAAAAAAAATTAAGAAAAAAAAAAAATGTATTTACAAGTCTCAATTTTTTTTTTTTTTTTATGGGACTGGTGCTGCCGAAGAGTTGCCTTCTGCAGCAAGAATTTGTGTG
Organism: Pinus taeda; assembly: GCA_000404065.3. Lineage (NCBI taxonomy): Eukaryota > Viridiplantae > Streptophyta > Pinopsida > Pinales > Pinaceae > Pinus > Pinus taeda. The sequence goes on along the minus strand of APFE030455873.1, from coordinate 11,739 downwards.
GTAGAATCTTTGCGTATCTATTAGCAAAAGGATTCTCCTGTAAGTGGTTTGTGGTAGAGGTGTACTCAGTGCCTATTTTCCTTAAAGGAATAGCCAGACCCATCAATGGTAACTAACGTAAGGGTGTCATTATCGTGCACCTCTTTTATCTCCTAGGGACCTAACCATTTAGTCTGGAGTTTGCCTAGGAAGTCCCGGAACCTGGAATTGTACAGAAGTGCCCAATCGCCTTCATGGAATATTTTTTCTTGATGAGGGCATCATGTCATTTTGCTCTTTTTTCTTTAATAAGTGTAGTATGTTGAAGAGCCAACAGCCAGATTTCATCTAATTCATTTATTTGTTGTAATCTGTTAATCTGTGCTTCATTCAAGTCTAACCCCACTTCTTGGGCTATCCTTAATGTCTTAATTTCAAATTCTATGGGGAAGATAGGTTCCTTACCAAACACCAGCTGATATGGGGAGTATCCTGTTGTATTCCTCCAAGTCGTGCGATATGCCCATAGGGCTTCTAGAAATCGGGTAGTCCAGTCGCATCTATGTGAGGCGACTGTCTTTGTTAGGATGGCCTCGATTACCTTGTTGGTACTCTCTACCTGGCCGTTTACCTGTGGGTGGTATGGAGAGGCGATTTTGTGCAAAATGTGATAATTTTTTAGTGTAGCAGCAATCTTATGGCGTACAAATTGTGACCCTCCATCCATAATTATTTCTCTGGGAAAACCGTACAACACAAAGATTTGAAAGAGAAAATTGATTATTGTTTCCTCTATTTCCCTTGGTAATGCTACTGCCTCCACCCATTTAGTCATGTATTCCATTGCAACCAGTATATATGACTTTTTATTATATGATGGTTTTATTGGGTCAACGAAATCTAATGCTCAACATTCAAATGGTTTGATCACTAGTTGTGGGTGTAGGGGCATCTCATTACACTGGCCAGGGTGGCCCATTCTTCAGCAGCTATCACATGCTTGGACAAATTCCTTGGCGTCCTTAAAAATCATGGGCCAATAATAGGCCATCTGTAAGATTTTTTTTCCAGTCCTACGGTCTGCAAAGTGTCCACTGCACGGTCCATCGTGGCAAGCTTTTAGGATATCGTAAACTTCGTCTTCCCTAATACACCTATGGATATGCATATCGACTCTTGTGTGAAAGAGGTATCCTCCGATATAGGAGAATTGAGTGTTGCGTTGCACTATTAATTTCCTTTCTCTGGGCGTCAAGGGTTTGGGTAGTTTTCCCACTACTAAGTAATTCATGACATCTGCGTACCAGGGTGTTTTCACAGTCATAGCAAATAGGTGTTCATCGGGGAACTGGTCTTCTACTGCCACTGTGTTGTCTATTATTAGCACTCGGGAGAGGAAGTCTGCTACCAAATTCTCCTTTCCTGGCCGATCCTTGATCGTTATGTCAAATTCCTACAAAAGTACTAACCATCGTGTCACTCTACCATTTGTAATAGGTTTATTAGTTAAATATTTGATAGTAGAGTGATTAGTATACAGGATCACAGGGTATCTTGTTATATAGTGTCTAAATTTATTAATAACGTAGATTATAGCTAGAAACTCCTTCTCTATCACTATGTAATTCAACTCTTGCTTCTATCACTATGTAATTCAACTCAGCAAGAGTTAAATTTTTGCTGATGTAGTATATCGCATAGGGTTTCTTGTCTTCTTCTTGGCCAAGAACTACTCCAATGGTTGTATCTGATGTGTCTGATGAAATCTGAAATGGTATATCCCAGTTCGGGCCTTGTATTACTGGTGCTATTGATATTAGTCGTTTTAATTCTACAAAGGCAATGTCACATTTGTTCCATATAAAATCAATATTTCCTGTCAAAGCATATAACGGTGTAGAAATTTGGGAAAAGTTTTTTCTATAAATCTCTGATAATATCCAGAAAATCACAAAAAACTACGTACCTATGTTTGAGTGCAGGGGGTAGCTAGTAAGAGGATTACCTGTATTTTTGCTGGATCTACCTGAATTCTAGCTACTGAAATGTAATGGCCTAGGATCAAGCCCTATGTCATCATCATATGGCATTTCTCATGGCTTAAGCAGAGCCCAGTAGCAATGCATATTTCTAGGACTTTCTCCAAAGGTTGTAATACCTGCTCAAAGTCATCTCCATAGGGTGTGAAATCATCCATTTATACCTCTAATCCCTCATTTATCAAGTCTACAAAAATATTGAGTATGGCTCTTTGGAATGTAGCAGGTGCATTGCACAGTCCAAAAGGTAATACCCTATAAGCAAACATCCCCAGGGGTAGGAGAAGGTAGTATTATCTTGGTCTGCGGGGGAAATTTGGATTTGATTGTAGCCACTGAAGCCATCTAGGAAAGAGAAGAATTTTTTACTTACCAATGTGTCTAGAACCTGTGATGAGCCCCATAAATGGGTAATTATATGGGCTCATTTTACCTCCTAACCTAGTCAAATCAACCATTTTCTTAGCTTATTGTATGATTTTCTGATTATATTTATGCCTATAGGGTGAGTTGAGTTAGTTATAATGCCATGTGGTCTAACATGTATTTAATGCAAATTATTGATGCATTTCAAGTTCAAAGTCAAGGATCTAGTGGTCAAACTATAGCAATAACTTGAAGTAGACAGAGGAGATGACTTATAGCAGGGAATCCCCCTCATTTATTTCTCCTCACTTCGAGTTCCCCTTCATTCAGCTCAGAGTACAAGCAGTCAAATCATGCACTAAAAGGCAACCGAACAAATGGAATATGATTGATAGTTATCTCAAGTTTTGTGAGCCAAGCCTCCCTGATTTTAAGGAAGTTGTTGGTAGCTTCGGATGTTTAAGTAGAGAAGCCTAGGGCTTCACTAGGGTCAACTTTTTTTTCTTGTGAAAGATCTGCTCAAATTTTGAGCTTACTATTTTATGACAGATTTATGTAATCTTGCTATGTTATGATAATGAAGATGGAATCTGTTAGCACCTAAATCCGCCTTAGGCTGAAAGAACGCAAAATTCAAGGTAACCACAAACCACGCTCAGTCTGGTAGCTAGCCCTACCAGAACAGGAGAGGACTCTCTCCGAGTCACACTCAGTGAATAGATAAACGAAAAGGCCCGAGCTGACTTACAGTGAACTATTTATCTGAGGCTAGTAAGTGAATATGGATACAAGAAATGATTTTTATGAATGACAGTGTTTCTGGGATGTTATGGGACCGATGGAACTCAACGAACAGAGAACTTAATACAAAGGCACAGATTATTTTGTGAGGCAAGGTAGGCTGAAAGCCTAGAAATTTAGTTTTAAGATAGTGTGGAATGGAGGGATTGATTAAGAGGGTGAAAAGGGCATGGACAACATGAATCCTTTTCAACAGAAGAATGAACACTGAACATGAAATTTTCCCACAGGCAGAGTAATAAAATTGAATTCTACCTTAGCTAACTTAGAATTTCAATGAATTGAATATGAAATGGAGTTAGAAACATACAAGATACATATGAACAAAGAGACCCATTTGGTACACCCAACCACATGATTGTCATGAAACAGGAGCGCTGCCTTTCATTAATCTTTGTAAAAAATATTCAATGCAGAAACAGAGTTCTTTGCGGCAGTCTTCCAGAGTTACAAGCAACCAACCTTGCAAATGGTTTGCATCATATATGAATTGTGCATGAAGAGATAGAAGCCCAAGGGTTGGGGAGTTACCCGAATCATTACAAAATGAAGGTGGAGAGCCAAACAACAGCTACAGGTGCAACGCCACAAACATGACAAATGGCTTGGGTGGCCCTTTGCCTTCCTTTTCCACTTGGATAACTGACCATCTCGAGTGAAAATACTTATAAAACCATCTTAGGTGCCGAAAAACTAAAGTGCATATGAGTGGGCCCACTTACAAAAAGTCGGGAAGCGAAATTTCGCGAAACAAAGGCATTTAGGGCCTTTTTTCCTATATGTGTCGCACCCTTTTCTATATGTGTTGCGCCATTTTGAGGCCAGTTTTGAGGCACTTTCCGGAGTCCAAAATGTGCCCAAGTGTGCGTGTTGGAAATATTGTCCTGTCTACTTTCCAACCCAAGTGGAATTTTTGAATTTGGAGCTCATTTGCCCCTCCAAATCTTCATTCTCCCAAGGTTGCTTCCTGTGTGTCAAAATAGGGGCAGTGAAGCCATTTTTGAGTGTTTTTTGCCCATTTGGTGGCCAAGATATTCTCCAAATTTCTTGCTCCATGTTCCAGTAGTCATTATTTTGCATGTTGAATCCAAAAATGCAAACCATTTCTCATTTGGAGCTTCCAATCCTACGCGTATAGAGAAAAAACCTGTGTTTGTGCCAAAAATTTGTCATGTGACCAAAATTTCCCCAAATTCCTTCAAATTTGGGTTGGAGGTCCTCTATGAAGTGCTATGTTGTGCCAAGGAAGCTTTAGCCAAGATTCAAAGCCAATCTTGCTCTTTTGCCTCTTTTGCCTCTTTTGTTGCTTTGCTCAATTTAGCCTTCAAGCTCCTTCCGTGCCCTGTAATGACAAGCCATCCTCCTCAAGATGGTCTTGTCCTTGTTTTCCTTCTCCAGCAGCTTCTCCAAGTGTAGATTAACCTGATCTAACCAAGACTCATGGTCATTGTTGATCTCTTACTCCAAGGTAGTGAGCTTGATCCTCCTCTGCTGGGCAGCTTGTCGATTTTCACGGATGCTTTGCAGCTCCATGATTGTCTGTTGGTACTCAAGCTGTTTGTTTCTCTACTCCAGATACTTGATGACCCATCTAGCTCTCTCCATATTGAGTATCAGGTTGTGTATCTCTGAATCCTGCTCCTAAATGGTCATCCTAAGTTTGGCATTTTCTGCCTCTGTCTCTTCATCCTGAATGAGGATGACATCGGTCTCCTGTACACCTAATGGTCCCTCTTCAAGCACGAGCTTCTTGCCCTTGTCCAATACCTATGTAGTCGATGTCGGAAGCGAGTCCCCTTCCACCCCGGGTGGAGATAACACTCGCTTTGCTACTGCAAACAAGTGCCTATTGCCTCTCTGATATGTAATGAAAACTAGCATGGTAGTGGTCTCATGATGCTCATGTTGATAAGAGGGACCACCCAACTCCTGCTCGGGCTCTGGTAATACCTGTGGTGTGTTGAAGAAGTCACTAGAGATGAAGTCCTCCCAAGCAATGCCCAGCAATCCCAACTGATGATCTACCAAAATCCGGATAAGAGCGAAGTGATACACACTGTTAAGCTGCTACTGAGGGGTCTTATGCAGCATGAAGGTGTTCATCCTCTATATATTCCTGCATATGAAAAATGGGAGGTTCATCATCCTCACCCTGGTAAAGTGCATGAGCAAGTGGATGTGATAGGCATACAGTCGAGAGAACCTCCCCTCACAGCTGAAGTATTTCATGATCAATCTCATGAGCGGAGCATATTCATTTTTCAAGTATCTGAAGGGAAATACTCTTGTGAGCTCATTCAAGAATCTGGCTTTGATGTAAGGCTCATAGTGTTGCCTTTCCACCTTCTTCTTCTTATGCCACTGCTCCCCAACATTTGGTAAACCTATTACCACTGATATAGCTTCGAGTGTCAATGTGAAAGTGACCCCGCCAACGTAGACTGACCTCCATGTAGATGAAGCACAAATAAACGGGCCAACTCATGATGAACTCTGACATTTGCCACCCTTTGACAAAATTCAAAACATGATAGCTGCTGGAAGCATGACATGGCAAGAGGGCATGCTTGTAACTCGGTCAGGGTAGTGGGTTTGTCCCTGACATGTTTGCCACTCTTGTGGTGTCTCCTGGGAGCCTGCTCTTCTGAGGATGAGTCACTCTGTGTCTCCCTTTCATACTCAGATGAATGCTGTGATGACATGACTGCAATGTGGACTGTGATTAGGCTGCCCCTTTGATGATTATGGGAGGTTGGGTGCCTTTGAAATATCTGTTACCAAGGGGAACAATGAAACATGGATTGTTAGGAAGGGAGTGATGAAATGGGGATAGGGTTTAGAGGGAGAAATTTTTTAGGGATATGGGAGGAGTTTGGGGTATTTTGATGGGGTAAGGTTTGGGGTTTCTATTGAGAAATAGGAGGAGGGGGAAAGAGAATATGAGTTTGGCAGTGTTAGGGTAGTGGTAATAGGAGAAATGACATGGGGGAATAAGGAATAGGGGTAGGGTAGGAAAAATCAAGCCTTGGCAACAATGACATTGTTACACAACCCTAGAAAATGGTTTTTCTTTGGTGTCTTCTTGTGTTTTCTTTATGAAATGTTTTTTCATTCAATCACCGGCAATAACCCACCATATCTTTATCAAATTTGATGCACAAGTGAGTTTGAGAGCCTACCTTGCAATTAGAGGGGCTTCACAAAAGGTTTGAGGGAGTTTTGGCATGTTCTGGGCACTTTGTCTCTGTGCGCCGTGCCCTTCTCTGTGTGTGCCATGCCCCGGGTGTGCGCCGCACTCGTTATGGGTTTGAACGGTGGGCGGGTGCTATGTGCGCCACGCCCCTGTAATCACCTCCAAACCGACTCCAACTCCTCATTTATGCCTATGACTGTATGCACCGCGCGCAAAGCCCAGTGTGCTACACCCTAGGTATGCATCGCGCCCTCAAGAAAATCGCACTGTGGCCAGGCTGTGTGTGCACCACGCCCTCTGTGTGCGCCGTGCTCCTGGTTATATGCGCCGCACCCTTCAAGGTCGCCTCCAACTCACTCAATCGCTCACCAATGCACACTCACGCCTTTCCAACACTTCTCCAAGACTTGTAATGGCACAATGCATTTGTTTTTGACAAAAATTGGTATATATAGCCTTGGAAGAGGTGGGTTTAATTTTTTCCTCTTCAAAAACCCATTTTTCTAATGTTTGAGTTTTGCACTTTTTCACTGACTTTAAAACACACTGATTTTCACTTTCCCTTTGAAATTTTAGCTCAAATGATGCAATTTTCGGCACTCTTTGCGGGGATTGCATGACAGGACATTTGGCCACAGAAACCATGACTTCATCTGAAAAAATCACTTGACGACTTTTTTGAAATTTTTTTCATAAATGACATTGTTTGACTTTTCTTCAAAACAGAGTTTTGAAGAAGAGATGGAGTCTATCCACATGATGATGAAGCTTTCTGAACCATAACTGTGTCAGGGCCTCACTATGTCCTGCATGGCTTTACTAGACATGTTCAAGGACCAAATTGATGAATTCCTAGACCTAGACCTCGAAATGACCATTGTCCTATAAAGGACCATACCTTGACTGTCATGGACTTTGATGATGATTGACAAAAGACCTGAGCTAGTAGGAGCTAGACATGAGGGTGAATGAATATCATGACCTTCTCCGTTAGATTATGGCATGCCCCTAGCGGAATGCAACTGGGAGAATGGAGTGGGACACCTAATCATGAAATGCATAAAGAGTTTTAAAATCTAACAGAGGACTGACCAGATCGACTCTAACATTGGCTCCAATGGGGGATGGTAGCTCCTTAGAGGTGCCAAGAACAACAAATCTTTGGAGGAGCTAGACAGTGCCTCCATCCATTGGGCTATGGAGTCATCATTTTGATCGAGAATACAGAACCTTGACTCATTTATGAAACTAAAACGACCAAAAGAAAACTGACTCAAACTTGACATTGAAATGACTTAAAGACTAGTTTGAACAACTCTAACGAAATTGAAATAAAATGGTATTTACAATGACAGTGGAAGCAGCGTTAATAACTTAGAAGTGGTATCGCTTGAGCAGTCGACCATTGATCGGCCCTCCTGGACAATCCTCTCCATTTATTTCATTAAGAAGAAAAGCATTATGCCCCCGATATGTTGCAATCTTGAAAGGACCTTTCCAGAGGTTCTCGAACTTACCATGCTTGCCTTTCTCCTCATTCCTTGCATCCCACTTCAGCACTACATCATCCACCTGAAATTTATCCACCTTTGCCTTTCTATTATAAATTTTCTTGATTTTCTCCTGCAATTTGGATGTGTTCTTGAAAACTTCTTCTCTGGTCTGCTGCAAGTGGACCATTTGATTCAGCCTCCTCTGCATGGGATCTTCTTCACTGTCGGCATACTGAAGAATTTTTACAACCGGGGCAGCGAGAGAGGAAGGAAATACTGTATCAACTCCAAAACCAGCTCAAATGGTGACGTACCTATGGATTTCTTCTGGCTGACCCGATTTGCCCCAAGCGCATTTACCAACCTCTTATGCCAGCTCTTCTTGTTCATTTATAGCAACTTCTTGATTATGTTGACCAATGATTTGTTTGAAGATTCCGCCAATCCATTGCCTTGCAGATGATAGGCAGTTGAATGACCCAAAATAATGTGATATTTATGACAAAATTCTACCATCCGCTTTGATTTGAAAGCTGCTACGTTATCGGTGATTAGCTTGTTCGGACAACCAAAGAGAGACAAGATGTTATTTTCGAGGAATGAAATGATTACCGCATCTATAGATTGTCTGGTGGGAATCGCCTCAATCCATTTTGTGAAGTAATTTGTGGTTGTGAGGATCCATCTATGTTTTCCGGAAGAAGCGGGATGAATTTCGCCAATGAAATCCAACCCCCATTGCTGAAAAGGGGGTCTCACCTCTATGGGCTTGAGTGGTAGAGGTTGTAACTTTCACTTTCCTTCGAAAATTTGACACTTATGATAGCGCTTAACCATCTTATATACATCAGCAAACAATGTCGACCAATAGTACCCCACTCTCAAAATTTTGTTCGCTGTTGACTTCCAAAAGAGGTGACCTCCACAGTCTCCTTAGTCGCAGTCCTCCATGACTTGCTTTGCTTCCTTTTCCACCAAACAATTTAACAAAACACCAACAGGATCTTTCCAATACATTGCTTAATTAAGAATGCAGAACTTGGCAGCCTTCAATTTGAGTTTTCTCGCTTTGTTTCTAGTCATGCTGGGCGGAGGTGACAAATTTTTGAGCACATATATGATATCAGAATACCATAGAGAAAGAGCAAACATTTTAGATACCTGAATTGGCGGTTCTTCATCGTTCTCATCGGATAAAGCAGCGATCAGATTTATGTCCAAAGCATGCAAGTTTGATTCAGCCATTAGCTTCACCAATCCCTGTCCTTTCACCAGTTTTGTGGGCTTTATTTTTACGTCATATTCCAGCAAGGCTACAATCCACTTTCCTCTTCTTCCTTCCGGATCGGCCTGCACTAAAACATCTTTTACAGTAGTGTTAGGAACATAGGCCAGAATGTGAGAATGTAGAATATACACTGGGAAATCTTTCAATGCCTTCACAAGTGCAAGAGCCTTCTTCTCAATGATGTTATACTTTAAAGTTGTGTCTCTTATAGCTCTGCTGAAAAATGCAATGGGTCTTTCATGATCATCTCTCTTCTGCAATAATACTGTTGCCATAGTATGCTCCGAAGCAAATGAAAACAATATGAAATCTTGAGTATAGTCCGGGCTTACTAGAACTGGTGCTAAGGAAAGAGCCAATTTGACCAAATTGAAAGATTTTACCGCCTCTTCCGTCCATTTCATTTGGCTGTCCTTCTTAAGCATGTTTGTCATTTCTCTTAGATGCTCCACGAGATTGGGTACAAAGCAGTGGAGGAAGTTCATCTTGCCATTGAATGATATTATCTCCTTTTTATTCCAGAGTAGATCTATTTGCTGAATTTCTTGCACACCTGTCGGGTCAATACGGATGCCATCCTTTGAGATAATGTGTCTGAGTAGTTTGCCTTCTTCCATGGAGAACAAGCTCTTCTTTGGATTCAGTGACAAGCTGTATTTTCTGCACTTTAGGAAGACAGTTTTAAGATGGTACATGTGCTCTTCATCAGATTTAGAAAATACCATCAAATCGTCCAAATACACCACCAAAAAGACATCCTTCTCATTCACAAAAGCCAAGTCCATAGCACGCTGAAATGTGGCACCCGCATTCTTCAAACCAAAAGGCATTTTCACGTAATAAAAGGTTCCCCGTGGGGTGGTGAACACTTTCTTGTCCCAGTCATCCTCATGGACGAAAACTTGGTTATATCCGGAATAACCATCAAGAAGTGACATGCGAGATGCCCCCACTACTCGCTGAAGTATATGGTCCATTTTGGGCAGTGGATAGTTGTCCTTCAATGAGACTTTGTTAAGATTTTTGAAATCAATGCATAAACGAATCTCCACTGTCTTCTTCCTTACGGGTACCAAGTTGGAGATCCAATCTGAAAATCTGATTGGCACAATGATCCCTAATTTGTACAACCTGTTGATCTCCTTTTCAATAGATGGCAGCAACTTTGGATTTAGCCTTCTCAAATTCTGTCTGAATGGTTTTTGATTAGGCTTGATGGGTATATTGTGCTGAATTATATTGGTGTCATATGTCTTTAAGTTGGAATAGTCCCAAGCAAACACATCTGCAAATGAACACATCAAACTGATATATTTGTCCTTGATCTTTGGCGGCAATGCTATGGACAATTTTACCAATTTTGGATTTGCAGTTGTCCCGATGTTGACCTCTTCCACACCTTTCTCTGTTGGCTGCAATGTTGGCTTGCGGGCTACATCATCTTGATTGAAGAGTTCTTCTAGAGGTATCAAGCCTTTGGGAATAACGTTATTCTTCAGCTGCAACATGTCCATTTCATTGATCTGCATTTCATTTGTACCATTGCCTTTTCCATCATCATTTTCTTCATCAATGGAGGTCTCTTTAAACTTGCCTTTGTTTTGCAGAAAATCATCAATCTCGTCATCATCTTGGAACACTTGCCAATATCTCTGATTGTCTAGAATGGTTGGACAGTGCTTGACATGGATTTCGAATTTGTTACTAGAGTTCATTGGGATTTTTAAACTACTCGCTGCCTTAGCAAGAGCATCAACAATGCTATTTTGTATGCAAGGCACACATGTCAAGGTGTATTCTAAAAATAATTTCAAAATGTCTAGGACTGCGTTACAGTAGGCCCGCATCCTAGAATGCTTTGCTTGATATTCGCCTTTGACCTGCTTGATAACAAATTCAGAGTAGCCATATACTAAAATCCTCTTAGCGTTCAGCTTTCTTAAAATCTTTAGGCCAGCAATCAGAGCTTCATACTCAGCTTCATTATTTGAACATTCAAAAGCCAACTTGTAAGAGCATACTCGTATGTTACTAGGGACCTTGTTTGGGGTGGAGAAAGGATTGCGTACCCAAATTCCTATTCCAGCGCCATCATTTCCCACTGGTCCATCGAAATCCATGGTCCACAAACCTTCTTCCTCCTCTTGCAAGCCTGGAAATCTGTTTGTTGTGCCCTGCTTGCTTGTTGTCCATTGCTTTCAGCTGATTGCCCAATGGTGTTCTGCCGTTCTTGTTCCTCTTTCTTCAAAACTTCTCTAAAATTTTCTGTTATTTCTAGAATATCATCTGCTTCTACCAACTGACTATCTATATCATTTAAACTATCTGAATATAAAACAAAAGACTCTAAATCTGTATGTACATAGTTAATAGGATGATTTATTGGTTTCTCCTTGCTTGTGATCATGTTCTTCATTTTTTGTTCCCGATATAATTTCCTCATTTGTCCAAATACTGGAATCGTTGCATAGGAGAAATCTAGTTGTAGTGTCCCCTTTAGTTTCGCTACCCAAGACCTGGAAAGAAGCATGCCAAACCTTGGAGGAATGTCTGCCACCACAATATCCATCAAAACATTCT
>APFE030455866.1:0-12717 GCA_000404065.3 Pinus taeda | reverse complement strand
TAACTTTTATTTAAGAGTTTATTAAAAGAATTTACTAAATCCTTATAAACCCAAAATCCTAAAACATGAACCGTAAAACCTAAAGCCAAATACCTAAACCTTAAACCCTAAAACCTAAAGCCTATGTATTTTACAACATTTTGAAAAGTGCTTTGTAACTTTTCGTTAAAATAATTTTCTAAATTTTTATAAACCCCAAACCCCATACCCTATACCCTAAACCTTAATCATTTTATAACATTTAAAAAAAAAAATTCTGTAACTTTTATTTAAGTGTTTAGAAAAAGCATTTACTAAAGAGTGATAAACCTTAAACCTTAAACCCGAAACCCTAAACCCTAAACCGCCAAACCCTAAAACCTAAACACTAATCATTTTATAACATTTTAAAAAGAATTTTAAAATTTTATTTAAGTTTTCATTAAAAGAATTTACTAAAGTGTTATAAATCCTAAACCCCAAACCATAAACCATAAACCCTAAACCATAAACCCCAAAAGCTAATTTTTTTCTAATATTTTAAAAATCTTTTTTGTAACATTATTGTTATAAAGCCTAAACCATAAACCCAAAAACCTAAACCATAAACTCAAAACCCTAAATCCCAAACCGTAACCCCAAACAATAAACACTAAACACTAAGAATTTTATAACATTTTAGAAATCGTTCAATAACTTTTATTTGTCTCTATTAAAATAATTTACTAAAGTGTTATAAAACCTAAACCCTAAATTCCAAACCCCAAATCCTATAACCTTATGCTTAAAGCCTAAACGATAAACCCTAAAATCATTTACTAAGGTCTTATAAACCCTAAAACCTAAAGACTAAAGGTTGAGAGCATTTACTAAGGTATTATAAACTCTAAACCCTAAACTCCAAAACCTAAACCCTAAACCCTAAGCCTTAAACCCCAAACCCTAAAACCTAATGATTTTATAACATTTTAAAAAGTGTTTTGTAACTCTTATTTAAGTGTTTACTAAAACCATTTACTAAATTTCTATAAAACCTCAACCCCTGATCCCTATACCCTTAACCTTAATCCCCAAACTCTAACATGTAAAAATCCTAACAAATCCATAAACCAAAAAAAACGCTAAACCATAAAAACTGTTTTTGAGCTTTTTTATAAGTGTTCATTAAAATAATTTATTAAAGCATTATAAACCACAAACCCTAAACCCTAATACCAAACCCCTAACATAAACCCTAAACCCTAAACCATAAGCACTTTATAACATTTTAAACCCCAAACCTTAAACGGTAAGTATTTTATACTATTTTAACAAGCATTTGTAACTTTTTCGAAGTGTTTATTTAAAGAATTTACTAAATTGTTATAAACCCTAAGCACTAAACATTTTATAACATTCTAATAATAATTTTGTAACTTTTTTGAAGTGTTTATTAAAAGCATTTACTAAAGTGTTATAAACCCTAAACCCTAAAACCTACACACTAAGAATTTTATAAAATTTTAAGAAGAGTTTTGTAACCTTTTTTTAAATTTTAATAAAAGAACTTACTAAGGTGTCCCTCAAACATAAACCCTAAGAATTTTATAACCTTTTAGTAAGTGTTTTGTAACTTTTTTCTAACTGTTTATTAAAAGGATTTAGTAAAGTTTTATAAATCCTAAACCATAAACTCTAAACCCTAATCATTTTATAACATTTTAATCCCTAAACCCTGAGGATTTTATAACATTTTAAAAAGTATTTTGTAACCATTTTTTAAGTGTTTATTATTAGAATTTATTCAAGTTTTATAAGACATAAACCATAAACCCTAAACCCTAAAACCTAAACACTATGCATTTTATAACATTTTAAAAAGTGTTTTGTAACTTTTTAAAGTGTTTATAAAAACAATTTTATAAACATTTTAATCCCTAAACCTAAATACTAAACCGTAAGCATTTTATAACATTTTAAACCCAAAATGCTAAACCCTAAAGCCTAAACTCGAAACCCTAAGTATTTTATAACATTTTCACAAGCGTTTTCTTACTTTTTTTAAGTGTTAATTAAAATTATTTACTAAGGTGTTATAAACCCTAAACCCTAAATCATAAGCATTTTATAGAATTTTAAATCCTAAACCCTAAATCCTAAGCATTTTATAACATTTTAACAAGTGTTTTGTAACTTTTTTTATGTTCTTATTAAAAGAATTTATCAAAGTGTTATAAATGCCAAACCCAAACCATAAACCCTATCCCTAAACACTCATAATTTTATAATTTTTAAAATACATTTTTTTAATCTTTTTAAGTGTTTATTATAAGCATTTAACAAAATACTGTAACCCTAAACATGAAACCGTAAGCATTCTATAAAATTTTAACAAGATTTTTGTAACTTTTATATAAGTGTTTATTAAAATAATTTACTAAAGTGTTATAAACCCTAAAAATAAACCATAAACCCTAAATACTAAACCTGAAACGCAAAACCCCAAACCCCAAACCCTAGACCCTAAAACCTAAACATTTTATGATCAATTAAAAATAATTTTGTAACTTTTATTTAAGTATTTATTAAAACAATTTACTAAGTTGTTATAAAACCTAAACCTGAAACCCTAAACCCCAAAACCTAAACCCTAAACCCATAACCGTAAACCCCAAAAACTAAACCCAAAATCCCAAACCCTAAACCCTAAACACTAAAAACTGAACCCTAAACCTTAAACCCTACAAACTAAACCCTAAACCATAGGCATTTTATAACATTTTTAAAAGCGTTTTGTAACTTCTATTTAAGTTTTTATTAAAATAATTTACTAAAATGTTATAAACCTTCAACCATACACCCTAAAACCTAAACCCTAAATCCAAAACCCCAATACCTAAACACTAAAACATAAACCCTACGATTCTTATAACAATTTAACAAGAATTGTGTAACTTTTATTTATGTGTTTATTAAAAGAATTTACTGAAGTGTTGTAAACCCTAAACCATAAACAAAAGAATATAAACCCTAAACACAAAAACATAAACCTTAAACCTCGAAACCTGAACCCTAAACCCTAAACCCCAAACCCCAAACCCTAAATCCTAAACCGTGAACCCTGAACCCTAAACCATAACCATTTCATAACATTTTAAAAATTGTTTTGTAGCTTTTATATAAGTGTTGATTAAAAGCATTTACCAAAATTTTGTAGACCCTAAACATTAAACCCTAAATCTAACCCCAAAATCCCAAACCTTAAACCCTAAACCCTAAACCGTAAATCCCAAACCCTAGACCCTAAACTCTAATCATTTTATAACATTTTAGAAAGTATTTTGAATCTTTTATTTAATTTGTTATTAAAATAATTTACTAAAGTATTATAAACCCTAAACCCCATACTGAGAACATTAAACCGTAAAGCCTAAGCATTTTATAACATTTTAAAAGGTGTTTTTTAATTATTATTTAAGTGCTTATTAAAAGAATTCACTAAAGTGTTATAAACCCTTAAACCTAAACTATAAGCCAGAAACCATAAACCCCAAACCTTAAACTCTAAACGTGAAACCCTAAACCCTAAACCCTAAACTCTAAATGCTAAGCCTCGATAATTTTATAATATTTTAAAAAACATATTGTAACTTCTATTTAAGTGTTTATTAAAAATCATTAACTAAAGTGTTGTAAACCCTAAACGATAAACTCTAAACACCAAACCCCAAACCCTAAACCCTAAACCCTAAACCCTAAGCATTTTATAACTTCTTAAAAAAATTTCAAACTTTTATTTAAGTGTTTATTAAGAGGATTTACTAAAGTCTTATAATCCATACACTCTTAACCCTAAACGGTAAGAAATTTATAACATTTTTTTTTTAAACTTTTATTTAAGTGTTTATTATAAGAATTTACTAAAGTATTAAAAACCCTAAACCGTTAGAATTTTATACCATTCTAAAAAGAGTTTTGTAACTTTTACTTAATTTTTTATGAAAATAATTGACTAAGGTGTAAACCCTAAACCGAAAACCTACACCCTAAATGCTAAACCGAAGCCTTTTATAGCATTTCAAAAAGCATTTTGTAACTTTTATTTAAGTGTTTATTAAAACAATTTACTAAAGTGTTATAATACCTTATAACCTAAAACCTAAACGCTAAGCATTTCATAACATTTTAAAAATTGTTTTGTAACTTTTCTTACATGTTTATTAAAAGAATCTACTAAGGTGTTATAAACTTTAAACCCTAATCCCTAAAACCTAAACCCTATTTATAACATTTTAAAGAGTGTTTTGTAACTTTTATGTAAGTGTATACCAAAACCATTTACTGAAGTGTTATAAACCCTAATCCCTGAACACTAAAGCCTAAGAATTTTATAACATTTTAAAAACTATTTGTAACTTTTATTTAAGTGCTTATTGAAAAAATTTACTAGAATGTTATAAACCATAAATCATAAACCCTAAACCCCAAATCCTAATCCCTAAACCATAAACCCTAAGAATTTTAGGAGTATCTATAATAAGATAAGACCATACTTGGCTATGTGAGTGTAAGAGGGAGATAATTGTGGCACATGAGATACCCCGAAATTTTTTTTTCCACCCTTCTTCATAAACCTATTTCCTTTTATTTATTTTTCTTTATAACTCCTCGAGGCTCAACAAGATGAATGTGTTATGTGTAATATGTAGCAGCAGATACCCCATTAAGGTCATGTGGTTCATCCCTAGACCCTAAACCATAAACCGTTAACCTAAAACCCCAAACCCCAAACCATAAACCATAAACCCCAAACCCTAAACACTAAATCCTAAGTGTTGTATAACATTTTAAAACGTGTTTTGTAACTTTTATTTTAAGTGTTTATTAAAACAATTACTAAGGTGTTATAAACTCAAAACTATGAACCCTAAACCCCAAACCCTAAACCCAAAATAGAAAATATTAAAACTTAAACCCTACACATTTTATACTGTTATAAACCCTTAACTATGAAACCCAATCCCTAAGGCCTAAACTGAAAAACGCTTAAACCCTAGACCCCAAACCCTAGACAATTTAGAAAAAATTTAAAAACGTTTTGTAACTTTTCTTTAAGTGATTACTAAAAACATTTACTAAAACGCTATAAACCTTAAACCCTAAACTCTAAACCATAGACCCCTAACCCTAAACCCTAAACCCTATACTTAAAACCCTAAAACCCATACCCTCAACCCTGAACATTTTATAGCATTTTAAAAATGGTTTTGTAATTTTTATAATTGTTTATTAAAATAATCTACTAAAGTGTTATAAACCATCAATCCTAAACCCTAAACCCTAAACCCTATAGCTTAAATCCTATACTCTAATAATTTTATAACATTTTAAAAAGTGTTATGTAACTTTTATTTTAGTGTTTATTAAAATCATTTACTAAAGTTTTATAAACCTTACACCCTAAACCATATACCCTCAACACCAAACCCTAGGAAGAGATCAATAGGTTAAAGGCTCAGCTCTCTAGGATGTTTGATATGAAGGATCTTGGAGCAGTAAAACACATCTTGGGCATGGAGATACATAGAGACAGGAAAAATGGTAAGCTTTGGTTATCATAAGAGAAGTATGTGGAAAAAGTACTTGGAATGCTCTATATGAAGAATGTGAAACCTATTAAAGTTCCATTAGGTTCCCATTTTAAGCTTTCTTCGGTTTTGAGACCTAGAACAGATGAAGAAAAGCAATATATGTCTCCTGTACCATATGAAAATGTTGTAGGCAACTTAATGTATGCGATGGTATCCACAAGACCTGACATTTCACATGCAATTAGAGTTGTGAGTAGGTTCACGGAAAATCCAGGTGAGGAACATTGACAAGTAGTGAAATGGGTGCTTCGATATCTAACAGGCACAAGTAACCATTGCATCATCTTTAATGGTAGTGAAGGGCCAGTCTGCAGATATGTAGATGTTGATTATGCAAGTGATTTAGAAAAAATAAGATCTACTATAGGTTATGTCTTCACTTTCGTAGGTGGAGCAATTAGTTGGATGTCAAAGCTTCAAGAAACAGTTGTGTTGTCCACTACCATCCCTTGCCCGTTGGATGTTTCCTTCACACCCTGTTAGGGTTTTTCCACATAAATCTTGAGTTTTACTTGTGTGGTTGTGTTCAATTGCATTTTATTTCTTGTTTTATAACCTCCCCTGACTACATAAACTAGCCTAACCTACCCTATTCTACTCTAGCCTAGCCTAACTTATCCTAACCTAGCCTAACCTACTCTAGCCTAGCCTAAACTGCCTACCCTAGCCTATTCTATCATAGCCTAAGCTACTATAGCCTAGCCTAGTCTAGCATCCTCTATCCTAACCTACTCTAGCCTACCCTAACGTAGCCTAAAATACTCTAGCGTAACCTAATCTATCCTAACCCACACTAAACTACACTAGCCTAGCCTAACCTACCCTCACCTAATATAGCTTAGCCTACCCTACTCTACCATAGCATAACCAACTCTAGCCTAAACTACCCTAGCTTAGCCTAGCCTACTCTAGTCTACGCTAGCCTAGCCCATAGCCTACTCCTGCCTAGCCTAGCCTGACCTATTCTAGCCTAGCTTAACCTACCTTAGACTAGCCTAAAATTCTTTACAATAGCCTACCCTAGCCCAGCCTAGCCTACTATACCCTATCCTACTCTAGCATACTCTAACCTAGTCGAGCCCAGCCTAGCCTAATCTAGCATAGCCTAACCTACTCTTTCCTAGCCTAACCTAGCATATATTACTCCAACCTACCCTACTCTAGCGTAGCCTAGCCTAGACTACTCTACCCTACCCTAGCTTCTGCTAGCCTAGCCTAACCTACTTTAGTGTCGCTTAACCTAGCCTAACCTACTCTAGCCCAGACTAACCTAGCTACTAAACTAACCTACCATACTCTAGCCAATTATAGCCTACCTTAGCCTACTCTAGCCTAGCCTAGCCTAGCTCAACCTAACCTAACCTATGTTAGCCTAACGTAACCTAAGCTAGCCTAGCCCAACCTAGCCTAGCCTAACCTAACCTAGCCTACCCTATCCTAGCATAACCTAACCAAACCTAACCTAATGTATCGAAACCTAACCTAACCTAACTTAACATAGCCTAACCTTTCCTAGCCTAGCCTAATGTAACCTAACCTAGCCTTGCCTTGCCATGCCTAACCTAGTCTTTAGTAGCCCATGCTAGGATACTCTAACTTACCTTACTCTACTCTATATTAGCCTAGGCAAGTCTACTCTAGCTTACCCTAGTCTACTATAGTGTAGCCTATCCTATTTTTGTCTAGCCCACCCTAGCTTATACTAACCTAGCATAACCTAATCTATCAAAACCTACTCTTTCCTAGCATAACCTAGTCTAACCTAGATGTCCCTAACCTACTCTAGTCCTACCTAGCCTAACCTAGCCTAACCTAGCCTACCCTAGCCTACTCTATCCTTGCTTAGCATTGCCTAGCCTAGCCTAGCCTAGTCTAGTCTAGCCTAGGCTACTCTAGCCCATCCTAGCCTACTTTAGCATCATCTAGTCTATCCTAGCCTACTCTAGCCTAGTCTACTCTAGCCTAGCCTAAACTACTCTAGCTTAGCCTAGCCTACTCTATCCTAGCCTACACTAGCCTAGCATAGCATACTCTAGCATAGCCTAGCATAGAGCCTAGCCTACTACGGCCTAACCTAGCCTAATCCAGTGTAGCCTAACCTAGTCTAACCTAGCTTAACCTAGGCTTGCCTACCCTACCCTAGCCAAGCCTATCTTAGCCTAGCATACTCTAGTCTAGCCTACATTAGCCTTTCCTACTCTAGCCTACTCTAGTGCAACCTAACAGTCTTACCTACTCTAGCCCACTCTACCCTAGTCTTGCCTACTCCAAGCTACTCTGGCCTACTCTAGCATAGCCTACTCTACCTTATTATAGCCTAGACAAGCCTAGCCTACTCTATCCTAGCTTATCCTACTCTAGCCTAGCCTACTTTGGCTTACTCTAGCCTAGCCTACTTTGGCCTACTCTAGCCTAGCCTAGCCCACTCTACCATATTAAACCCTAGCCTATTATATCCTAGGGTAACCTAGTCTAGCCTAAACTAACCCAAACTACACTAGCTAGCCTAAACTACTCTAACCTAGCTTAACCTAGCCTAACCCACTCTATCCTAGCCTAACATACTCTATCCTAGACTAAACTAGCCTAGTCTAGCCTACTCAAGCATAGCCTAACCCACTCTAGCCTAGCTTACTCTAGTCTACTCTAGCCTAAGCTAACCTACCCTAACCTGGCCTAACCTATCCTACACTACTCTAGCCTAAACTACTCTATCCTAGCCTATCTTAGCCTAACCTATTCTAGCCTAACCTAGCCTTACCTACTCTAGCCTAGATTAAACAATCTTAGCTTAGCCTACTAAACAATGTTAGCCTAGACTAAACAATCTTAGCCTAGCCTAACCTAATCTTGTTGAAGCTACTCTTGCCTAGTCTAACCTAGCCTAACCTACCTTACTCTATCCTTTCCTAGCCTTGCCTAGCCTTGCCTAGCATAGCCTAGCCTAGCCTAGCCTAGTCTAGTCTAGCCTAACCTACTTAAGCCTAGTCTAGCCTACTTTAGCCTAGCCTAGCCTAGCCTAACCTACTCTAGCCTACTCTAGCCTAGTCTATTGTAGCCTAGCCTAGACTACTCGAGCCTAGCCTAGCCAACTCTAGCCCACCCTTAGCTAGCCTAGCCTACTCTGACCTAGCCTACACTAGCCTAGCCTAGTCTAGCCCAGTCTAGCCAAGCCTACTCTAACTTAGCCTAGTCTAGACCCTAGCCTACTATGGACTAGCCTAGCCTACTCTAGCCTACTCTAGCCTAGCCTAACATAGCCTAGCCTACTCTCGCCTACTCTAGCCTAGCCTAGCCCCTAGACTAGCCTACTCTAGCCTAGACTACTTCAGCCTACTAGCCTACTCTAGCTTACTCTATCCTAGTGAAGCCTAGCCTACTCTATCCTAGCTATATTGTAGCCTACTCTAGCCTAGCCTAACACACTCTAACCCACTATACCCTAACCTACTCTAGCCTAGCCTAGCCTACACTACTCCTACCTACCCAAGCCTACTCTAGCCTAGCCTACTCTAACCTAACCTAGCCTAGCCTAGCCTACTCGAGCCTAACATACTCTCTCCTATCCTAACCTAGCCTAACCTAACGTATTCTAGCTTGGAATAACCTAGCCTAACCTAAACTAACCTACCCTACTATATCATAGCTTAGCTTACTCGAGCCTACTCTAGCCTAACCTAACCTACTCTATCGTAGGCTAGCTTAAGCTAAGTTAACCTAACACAACCTAGCCTAACCTAGACTAGCTAGCCTAACCTAACGTAGGTGAACCTAAGCTAGCATAGACAAGTCTAACCTAACCTAACCTAACCTATCCTAACCTAGCCTAACCTAGACTATACTATCCTTTCCTAGCCTAGCCTAACCTAGACTAGACTAACCTCGCCTAGCCTCGCCTAACCTAGCTTAACATAACCTAACCTTGTCTAGCCTAGCCTTGCCTAACCTAGCCTAAAATAGCCTTGCCTAATCTCGCCTAGCCTTGCCTAAACTCGTCTAACCAGACATAACCTTTCCTAACCTACTCTTGCCTAACCTAGCCTATCCTAACCTTGCCTAACATACCCTAACCTAACCTACCCTTTCGCTAGCCTAACCTAAGCTACCCTAGCCTACTCTCGCCTAACCTAACCTACTCTAGCCTGCTCTAGCATAGCCTACTCTAGCCTAGACAAGCCTCCTCTAGCCTAGCCTACTCTGACCTAACCTACTCTAACCTAGCCTACTATAGCCTAACCTACCCACTCTCGCCTAGCCTACTCTAGCCGACGCTAGCCTAAACTGGACTAACCTACCCTACTCTACTCTAGCCTCAACTAATCTAGCCTAGCCTAACTTTACCTAGCATCGACCCTACTCTAACATAGGCGAGCCTAGTGTAGCCCCTACTCTAGGCTAGCCTAACCTAGCCTAGCTTACACTAGCCTAGCCCACTCTATAGTAGCCTAGCCTAGATTACTACAACCTACCCTAACCTACTCTAGCCTAGCCTACTCTAACCTAAACTATCCTTGCCTAGCCTACTCTAGCCTAAGCTTCTGTTGCCTGACCTAACCTAGCCTAACCTAGCCTAACCTAACTTATTCTAGCATGGACTAACATAACCTAACCTAAACTAACCTACCCTACTCTATCATAGCCCAACCTACTCGAGCCTACTCTAGCCTAACCTATCCTTCTATATCCTAGCCTAGCTTAACCTAGCCTAAACTAATGTAAGCTAGGTTAACCTAACATAACCTAGGCTAACCTAGACTAGGCTAGCCTAACCTAAGCTAGCCTAACCTAACCTAACCTAACCTCACTGAACCTATCCTAACCTAAACTAGAAAAACCTTGCCTATCCTAGCCTATAGCCTAACCTAGCCTTACCTAACCTAACCTTCCCTAGCCTACTCTATCCTTGCTTAGCCTTGCCTAGCCTAGCCTAGCCTAGTCTAGTCTAGCCTAGGCTACTGTAGCCCATCCTAGCCTACTTTAGCATCATCTAGTCTATCCTAGCCTACTCTAGCCTAGTCTACTCTAGCCTAGCCTAAACTACTCTAGCTTAGCCTAGCCTACTCTATCCTAGCCTACACTAGCCTAGCCTAGCCTACTCTAGCATAGCCTAGCATAGAGCCTAGCCTATTATGGCCTAGCCTAGCCTAATCCAGTGTAGCCTAACCTAGTCTAACCTATCTTAACCTAGCCTTTCCTACCCTACCCTAGCCAAGCCTATCTTAGCCTAGCATACTCTAGTCTAGCCTACATTAGCCTTTCCTACTCTAGCATACTCTAGTGCAACCTAACAGTATTACCTACTATAGCCCACTCTACCCTAGTCTTGCCTACTCCAAGCTACTCTAGCCTACTCTAGCATAGCCTATTCTACCTTACTATAGCCTAGACAAGCCTAGCCTACTCTATCCTAGCTTATCCTACTCTAGCCTAGCCTACTTTGGCCTACTCTAGCCTAGCCTAGCCCAATCTACCATATTAAACCCTAGCCTATTATACCCTAGGGTAGCCTAGTCTAGCCTAGTCTAGCCTAAACTAACCTAACCTACTATAGCTAGCCTAAACTACTCTAGCCTAGCTTAACCTAGCCTAACCCACTCTATCCTAGCCTAACATACTCTATCCTAGACTAAACTAACATAGTCTAGCCTACTCAAGCATAGCCTAACCCACTCTAGCCTAGCTTACTCTAGCCTACTCTAGCCTAACCTAACCTACCCTAACTTGGCCTAACATATCCTACTCTACTCTAGCCTAATCTACTCTATCCTAGCCTATCCTAGCCTAACCTATTCTAGCCTAACCTAGCCTTACCTACTCTAGCCTAGGTTAAACAATATTAGCTTAGCCTACTAAACAATGTTAGCCTAGACTAAACAATCTTAGCCCAGCCTAACCTAGCCTAACCTAATCTTGCTAAAGCTGCTCTTGCCTAGTCTAACCTAGCCTAACATACCCTACTCTAGCCTTTCTTAGCCTTGCCTAGCCTTGCCTAGCATAGCCTAGCCTAGCCTAGCCTAGTCTAGTCTAACCTAACATACTTTAGCCTAGTCTAGCCTACTTTAGCCTAGCCTAGCCTAGCCTAACCTACTCTAGCCTACTCTAGCCTAGTCTACTGTAGCCTAGCCTAGACTACTCGAGCCTAGCCTAGCCGACTCTAGCCCACCCTTAGCTAGCGTAGCCTACTCTGACCTAGCCTACACTAGCCTAGCCTAGTCTAGCCCAGTCTAACCAAGCCTACTCTAACTTAGCCTAGTCTAGACCCTAGCCTACTATGGACTAGCCTTGCCTAACGTACTATAGCCTAGCTTAACCTAGCCTTTCCTACCCTAACCTAGCCAAGCCTAGCCTAACCTAGCCTAGCCTAGCCTAGCCTACTCTAACCTACTCTAGCCTAGCCTAACATAGCCTAGCCTACTCTCGCCTACTCTAGCCTAGCCTAGCCCCTAGGCTAGCCTACACTAGCCTAGACTACTCCAACCTACTAGCCTACTCTAGCTTACTCTACCGTAGTGAAGCCTAGCCTACTCTATCCTAGCTTATCCTAATCTAGCATAGCCTATTCTAGCCTACTCTTGCCTAGCCTAACACACTCTAACCTACTATACCCTAACCTACTCTAGCCTAGCCTAGCCTACACTACTCCTACCTACCCAAGCCTACACTAGCCTAGCCTAATCTAACCTAACCTAGCCTAGCCTAGCCTACTCGAGCCTAACATATTCTCTCCTACCCTAATCTAGCCTAACCTAACCTATTCTAGCTTGGAATAACCTAGCCTAACCTAAACTAACCTACCATACTGTATCATAGCCTAGCTTACTCAAGCCTACGCTAGCCTAACCTAACCTACTCTATCGTAGGCTAGCTTAACCTAAGTTAACCTAACATAACCTAGGCTAACCTAGACTATTTAGCCTAACCTAACCTAGGTGAACTTAAGCTAGCATAGATAAGTCTAACCTAACCTAACCTAGCCTAACCTAGACTAGACTAACCTTGCCTAGCCTAGCCTAACCTAGCCTAACCTAGACTAGACTAACCTTGCCTAGCCTAGCCTAACCTAGCTTAACATAACCTAACCTTGTCTAGCCTAGCCTTGCCTAACCTA
>APFE030455865.1:0-11923 GCA_000404065.3 Pinus taeda | reverse complement strand
GCATTGACTTTCTGGTTAGAGATTTCTATGGTTGCTATTTGACTAGACAAAATTCACTTTGATTGGGAAAGTGAATATTGCATATTGTACTCTCTCTGTTGAACTTTTGAAGAATAATAAGAAGAATTGATCAAAGAGTTTCCCCACATTCGAGTCTGTCCCTGGCTGGAGCCATATCTTGTGTCCTCTTGTCTTGGCTTGTCTTATACTGTTTTATTTATGTTTTATCTACATTTACTGTCATGTTAATGTGATTGCTTATTTGGAAATTGATAGTGGCTAATAAGAAAATTGAAGCATTGTTATCTAAAATTAACATGGTATCAGAGCTGAGGTGAAGACAAAGCCCAAGAAAGAGTGAAAAGAGCAATCACTAAGAAGAGCAATCATTGAGATTTGTTGGACAAGAGTCAATGGCCCCCACATCCTGCAAATCTGATGACAAGCTTCATGATAAGTCTGATTATCATGCATGGAAGATGTCTCTTGATTTGACTTTAGAAAAGCAAGATGTTATGGACTATGTGCAGGGAAAGATTTATGAACCTCCTTCTAATGCTACTAAGACAAAGTACAAGAAGGGTGAAGTCAAAGCGAAGAAGATCATCAGGGATTCTATTCATAAGCATTTGGTTGCTTATGTCTCCAATTTGAACACATCAAAGGAGTTATAGGACAGGTTGGTTGGCATGTTCAAAGCTAGCAATGCAAACCATGTTCTCTTTCTCAAAAACAAGTTGAAGGATATAAAGAAGGGAAGAGGTGAAGACATTTAATCCTACTTCATGAGGATCATTGAGATCAAAAATGATCTTCTCTCGATTGGATAAGTTATTGCTGATAGGGAGCTCATTCTCATTGTCCTTGGAGGACTCCCTCGTGAATGGCGGCACGTGTTCAACACTACTATTCTTAACAACGACAGGATTCCAGGTCTTGAAGAATTGGTGACTAGATTTTCTCAAGAAGAAACATGGATGATGGAACTAGATATGCCTTCAAATAGGAATGATCCTATTACATTCTCCACTCATGCTAAAAAGATGAACAATGCAGGTTCAAAGAAGCAATGTCAAGGAAAGCCGGCTTTTAAAAATGGAAGGGAAGATGCTTCATTTGCAACAAGTTTGGCACATATGTTGGGGAGTGTCCTAATAGAAGAGATACACCTCATGATGATGATAGCCACAACAACAACAACAATTTCAGGGACAACAACAATCAAAGGAATAACGGATTCAACAACAGAGGAAAAAGGAATGCTCTGCTCCCGCTCCTCATCAAGGAAATGGTCGCCCTCCCAAGAGATCAAGAAACACCAGGTATGATGAATCTAATGTTGTTGATAACAAGCAAAAAGAATTTTATCTTATATTTGCCCTCTCTATTGCCTCTCCTCCGGACACCTTGGAAATTGGTTGATTGATAGTGGTGCCTCAAGGCACTTCACTGGGTATAAGGAAGCTCTTTCAAATCTGATTGAAAATGATATAAATTTGGAAATTATCTTTGAAGAAAATACCACCTATCCAGTGAAGGGAGTTGGGAATGTTACTCTTCAATTGAATCAAGGTAACACCATTCATCTACAAGAAGTACTATATGTACCCAATCTAAAGAAAAACCTAGTATCTATCTCGGCAATGAAGAACAAAGGATTCAAGGTAGCATTCATTGATGGAAAGGTATGTGTGGAATAAAAATTTCAAAGGTGCATTTACACTTGGATTCAGGGTTTATAGCGTATATCAAATTGGAGGAAGGCTATTGGAAGCTATGTCTTGTGACACCACTTCAATCCGAATTATGGCACCGAAGGTTTGCCCATCTACATTATAAGGCTCTACCTGATGTAAGGAAGATGGTGACAAGTATGCCCGAATTAAAGTAGAACATGAAGGTGTTTGCCAAGGGTGTGCCAAAGGAAAGCATACAAGGAGACCATTCCCATATTGCACTTGGTTCATTCTAATCTATCTGGTATGATGCCCGTGAACTCTTTGGGAGGATATTTATATTATGCTATCTTTATGGATGATTTCTCTTGCAAGACTTGGATATATTTCTTGAGGAAGAAGGACGAAGTATTCTCATGGTTCCGTTCTTTCAAAGCCTTGGTCGAAAATCAAACAGGGAAGAAGATCAAAATATTGAGGACCGATAATGGAACCGAATATAAATCAAATGAGTTCAATAACTATTGTAGAGAAGTTGGCATTAAGAGGGAAACTACTACTGCATATACTCCTGAGCAAAATGGTGTTGCTGAAAGGAAAAATTGTTATATTGTAGAAGCCACTCGTGCCATGCTTCATGATCAAAGCCTTCCGAAGTTCTTATGGGCCAAAGCTGCAAACATTGTCGTGAATGTTCAAAATAGATGCCCTCATCAAGTGTGTTGGACTCCAAAACTCCCGAAGAGGTTTTCACTGGTAAGAAACTTGATGTTTCTCACTTTAGAATTTTTGGTAGCCTTGTATATCTTCATGTGCCGAAAGAAAAGAGAAGCAAATTGGATGCTTCTAGGAAGAAAGGGACATTTGTGGGCTACAGTGAAACTTCTAAAGCATATAGAATCTGTGTCTGGCCAAAGAGAACTGGAAATAAGTCATGACATCACCTTCAATGAGGATGTTGCCCTTGGGAAGATTAGTACCTTCCTATTCCAAGGAAGGACAAAGAAGCAGATTCAAGAAAGCAGGAAAAACCACAAGATGAGCCAATGCTCGATGCTGAAGGACCAATGGATCCCATTGATCCACCCCCTCATGAGCCCTCCTCCTCAAAAAGGAGACCCTCGTGGCTTAGGGAAACTCTCGAAGATACCGAGAGACATGTTGCACCTAGGGGGACATTTCGTGAAAGTAAGAAGATGAATAAGTACCAAGAGTACTTAACTGCAATGAGCACCATTGTTCAATCTAAGCCTTGCACATTCGAAGAAGTTGTAAAGCACCAAGTTTGGAAGCATGCTATGAACGAAGAGTATGAGTCGATTATGAAGAATGGTGTCTGGGATGTGGTCCCTAGACCCAAGGACAAATCCGTTATCACCTCGAAATGGCTCTACAAGATCAAGCATGGAGTTGATGGAAGCGTTGAAAAGTTCAAGGCTAGATATGTTGCTCGAGGCTTCTCTCAAAAGGAAGGTGTGGACTACGATGAGATATTTGCACCTGTTGCCCAATATAACACCATCCATTCGATTATAGCCCTTGTTGCCTCGCAAGGATGAAATCTACATCAGATGGATGTCAAGACCGCTTTCTTACATGGTTCAATTAAGGAGGGAGTCTATGTAGAACAACCCGAGGGGTTCAAAGTTCAAGATCGTCAAACACGTGTATGCAGGTTGAAGAAAGCCCTCTATGGGTTGAAGCAAGCTCCCAAAGCTTGGTATGAGAGGATCGACAGCTATCTGATGAAGCTGGGATTTACAAGAAGTGAAGTTGATTCAAACCTTTATTTTAAGGTTGAGAATGATAGACCACTCATCTTCGTACTTTATGAGGACGATCTCTTTCTGACAGGTGCAAACCCTCTTATTCATCAATGTAAGAGAGAGTTGGCTTCTGAATTCGAGATGAAGGACCTAGTATTGATGCATTACTTCCTAGGATTGGAGGTCTCGCAAAAGCCAGGTGAGATTTTCCTTTCTCAAGGAAAATACATTGTGAAGCTACTTGAAAGATTTGGGATGGTGGACTGCAAGTCTGTGACTACTCCGATGGAACTTGACTTCAAGAAGTTATGCAGAAGTGTTGTTGGGCCTGCTTTGGGAAATCCTTCTGAGTATCTCGTGGGGGGCCTAATGTTCTTAGTGAACTCCCGTTCGTGTAATGATCCATTTCAATCTATAAGCAAAAGAGTATTAGCATGCATATGATGTATGTATATGATAGCTAACACATCGCATGCCTTGCACTAGTATACTTATTAGGAAAAATATTTATATAAATGAAAAAGGACTAAATACCTAAATTATTGAAAAAAGAGATTCGACACTCAAATATACATATTAAATATTTTGTACTTACCAGGTTGTTAAATCAAAATTTATAATTCCAATCCTTCTAATGTAAATGTTGATCATTATAGAGTTGAGTTATAAGTTATATTATTTGTTAATATTATTATATATATATATATATATATATACATTAATTAAAGTAAATTAATTTATAACAAAATTTTTGATATATATATATATACTATATATATCATGATGGATTGATTTTTATATTATTAAATTAAACTTTATAAAAGTTAAAAATCATTTAAATTTAATCATGTCAATCATATCAAGCTAAAAAGTATCCTCATTTCCCATTACATATAGAAAGCCTTGCCTATCAAATAAAATCGAATAAAATCTTATGAGGGTGGTGGAAGAAAGCGGTGACCACCTGGGAAGAGTACTTATCCCAAGCATGTTGAGGCAAAAGAGGGGATGTTTTTGAGGAAAAGAAGAATGAGAGTGGGAGATTGAATTCTACGTTGGATATCCGAATTGAAATTTCAGGATTGAGCAATTATTCTTGAGGCATTTGGGAGCGGGGGACCAAAATACCCTAATTAGGAAGTATTTTGGAGTTGAGTACCAGGGTTGTGCTCAGCTTGGCTAGGACGATTTAATCATTTGGTATCGGAAGTAATTGGAGCTGCATCAACAAGGAATCGACATCAAACTCAGGAACCAAGTATGAAAATGTGAATTAAATTGATGAATTATGCATAGACTGTAATTGTAAATTCCAGTGTTGCACTAATCGCGATTATATCGTAAAATCGCGAGTTTTTTAAATCGGGGATATTATCGGCCGATAAATACATGTATTTTTTTCGGCGATTTTTACAAAAAAAATTGCAATTTATTGAAAAATCACAATTTTTTCATAAAAATCGCGATTTTTTCTTTTGGGAAAAAATCGTGGAAGAAAAATAAAAATTAAAAAAAAAAAAATCATATATATATATAATATATATATATTTATATATTTATTTATTTATTATAATATTATTATTATTATATATTTTTAATGCATAGGAGGAGGTGACAAAACCTACCCAAGCTACCCTTGTCACCAATAGAAGACGTGGTCTACCACCTGTAGCTCCTAGTTCTTCAGCTTCTAGAGCACAGCAGAGTCCACTGCCAACTCCACCGACATCTACATCTAGAGAGGCAAAGGAAATTAGTAGTATTAGACTTTAGTTATTTGGTTCATTTCATTGTATATGATATTATGACTCATGATATGAGATACATTATTATATTTTTTGTTGATATTTTGAGGCTGAGTTGGAGTCATGAGTCAGGACTTACTATTCAGAACATGATTCACTGTTATGTGTGATGTGGCACTAGAAATGATATTAAACATCTTATATATTAGTTCTTTTATCATATTTATGTGTCAATGTATTTATTTTATGTTGTAGATGCTTTAGATATTAAAAAAAATGAATATTTTTGTATGTTACGATTTATTCCCGATTTTTACCAATTTTTTCCTGATTTTTTCCGATTTTTTCCCCGCACTGATTTAATCCCGATAACGATTAATTCGACATTGGTAAATTCTGTAGGAAATAATGGTTTCTATAATTGTCAATTCTATAGAATTTAATGGTTCAAATTGTGTTGGTCTCTATGGTCCGGACATATGTTTTGCAGTGAATATATTGAGTTAGTTAATGGTCAAGCCTCATCACGCTGCCAAGAATCTCTTGAGATATCTCTAGGGCACAATCACCTATGGACTGAGATACACTGCCGGGAATGGGAGGCTCCATGGTTATTGATGTTGACTGGGCTCCTACTTTCCCTCAGAACTTAGGGCCACATCCCCCTCCTCCTGCTTGACCTTGATCCCTTTGCTACTGCTATCTATCTTTGACTGTCGTCTGATCTCTTCTTGGCGAAAAGCTGCCCACATCTCGTCCCAAGGTAGGACAGTCCCTCTGCCCAGGATGCTCTAGACGAACACTTCCCACTCTTCTGAGACAACATTCAGGGTTGTCCTCACCATAAACTCCTAATCCAATGTCGTTCCTATAGCAGTCAGTTGATCTCGGATCTCATTCAGTCCTCCGAGGAAGGAGTTAATTGTTTGACCCTTCTTCATCTGATACGACCTCATCTGGTTCTCAAGCAGCATTCTTCTCTGCACATAAGTATACCGGTACAGGTTCTTGAGAGCCTTCCACATCTCAACTATCGTTTCCTTCTCAGCTATATGTGGTACCACATGGTCCTTGACCCCGTCAAGGATAATGCACTTGGCCCTCGCCATCGCCTCCTCGTACTTGTCATTATCATTGTGGTCAACTGGGATAGTTATAACCTTCAAGGCAAATTTCTTAACACAATTTCTGTCAAGCACTGATAAGATTTTGGCCTTCCAGACTGCGAAGTTCGATGCTTCGTCCAGTCTCTCTAATCTCTTACCCCGTGTAGTGCCATAACGCTCCTCAAATTCCCTCTTGGAAGTTCTCTGTTCGACTCCTCTAAGTCTCTACTTCCCATCTGGAAGTTCTCTTCTAGACTCCCTCTGAGTCCTGATTTCCCTCCTGGAAATCCTTCTATCGCTTGTCGAGATGCCCCCTACTCTGATCGTCTTGTGCAACTGCACTGCTGATCCAGGTTCTTTGGCTAGAAACCCTCGGTAACAACTCCTCTGGCCCTACTCTGTCAAGTATTGTTGTGACTACAGTATCTCACCAGCTCCACTTTGCAATATTTCTGCAGCGTTCTAGACCCCAGCAGCTGCCTCTTTGTGAACTGCGTCAGCCCCTTTCTGCCTCACACTGCCTCTGTGTCACCCTGGATGGGTCTACGTGTAAAGACCGAAAACAATTTCCTAATTTATATCATGAACCTGTAAACAAATTTCTTGAGATCTTACAAAATAAATTAACAGCACTGCTGAGGTACCAACCTGTGTTGTTGTAGTTGAATATGTTGTGCCACTACGGTTGAAGATGCCTCCGGCTGCGCTGCTACAGTTTCCAAAAGACCGAATCCACCCTGCCAAACTGAGCAGGACCTGGCTGCTCAATCCATTAAGCTTCTTAACAGAAGCCGACTGTTCCCCCATGCCCAGAACCTCAGAACACTCAAGCTCTTCCTGTGGATGATTTCCTTCTCCTTCACAATTCTTCCCTCTGGTTTTTGTCCCCCCTTCCCCAAATCCATGTCCCATGGTTTTATTCTCTTGTTTGGCGGTGGTCGCTCTTCCATCTGCAGCCCACCGCTCAACTTGTTGATAACACGCTCCTCTCTTACGTATTCCTCCATTATCTCTTTTAAGGTCGAGGATGTATATGGTTTATGTTTTGAATCCATATTCTATTTTTATTAAAATATTCTTTTAATGTAAATATTATATTGTATATATCACATTATTTTTTATATATATCACATTTGAACTTTATAAACATTTCTGTTTTAATATATATCACATGTTTTGTTATTTATTTTTTTCTATAAACATTATAACTTATACTTAGAGCTTCTTTTTAATTAATCTTATATATATTTTAAAATTTATTTTATTAATTTATTAATATAATTTTTTATCATATCTGAATATAATTTATATAGTCCTCTTTTAAGACCTACCCAAAGCAATCTTGATGAATGAGTAGAACCTCTATTCGAGGAAGTGTCATGGTATTTAGCACTTATAATCAATTTAGTATAAAATACTAGTGCGGTGTATGCGAAACATGCATATGAAGCTATCATATGCATGTACCATATACCTGTTATTATTCTTGCGTTCTTTATATTTATAGATGGGTCATTACACTACGTCAGCCCTGGGATGCCCTGTGTCAGCCCTCTAGCCCTTTGTATTAGCAATGCTGGCCTCTCTGAGGCTCTGCGCAGTTCCCGACTTCTTCTGCGTAGCTCTGGCTAGATCTGTGTCACACTTCTTGGCCTCTACGCTACTAGAAACAGCTTCTGTCACCTTGGGACAGTTGTTTTTTGTTGCTATTTCTCCGCTCGACTGATGTCTCTTAGTCCTCCTGTGATCTGCAATCATGCTCTGATACCATGTTGAAGTTTCTAAGCTTACTTAATTTAGAAACCCTTCATGCACTTTTTTTTTATTTATTCCTACCTACTTGTTAATTTTTCTTTAGCAAGTTATTTACAAAGTAAATACTGAAAATAAACATCAGTGCATGTTCAACATATTACAGATCAGCAACTAAAAGAAACAAGAACAAACACGCCACATGACACCATTATTTTTGGACCAATGTCCCCAGAAAAACCCAATGCAGGAAAATTGGTGCAGCTATCTGAGAGTTTTATTATTAAGCAATATCAGAGTACAATCTGGGTGTCTTAACTGGCCTACCCAACAGAGAATTTCCTTAGCATCTATACCTCACAGTTTGAGAGAAATCTCCTGACTGAAACCCTAGAAAACCCTTTCAGCAGCTCCTCAGCACAAAATTGTTCCTGCAACCCAGCGTCTGCCCAATCTAGACTGCATCAGCCCCTCTCTGTCTCATGTTGGCCCTGCATCAGCCTTTCTTGGCCTGCGTCAGCCCCAGGAGGCCCTGCGTCAGCTACGCTGGCTCCTCTGGTGCTCTGCGCAGCACTTGGCTGGCTCTGCATGAGCCCTTGCCGGCTCTGCGTCACCCTCCTTGGCTGTTGCGCTACTCTCCCAGCACAATCTCTACCTTCTCTATTCCTCTGTACTCAATGCCCCTCAACTGCTCTCCCGATCGCTGATTCTATCTCTCTTAGCAAACCCCCCTCTAGAGAATAGAATGACTGATCATCTGGTGTGATCTCCAAGTGACCCTCAAGCCTCCTCTTATACTTTTCCTGTTGATGATTCAATGGCCGAGATTAAGTCCCTAATCAATGGCTAAGATTAGATCTGGCTTGACCCATGTCTTTTGGACCATTCTAACACAGATTCATATTAATACACATTAATATTTTATTTTCCCTAAGTTTAAACTTAGGGACTCCATTAAAAATATTAATTATTTTAATATCTCCTGATCTGTTTAGAATTTGCCCAAACCATTTTTAGGTATTGGAGATCTCATGTGCCCCAACCTCTCCACCAAATTTCGTGGCTAGAGCACATACGATACTACCCCAAATTAACACCATCAATGAATGCTACCTTGAAGCCTTTATCTTCTATCACAAAAATAGACACCAGGTTCTTCTTCAAATAAGGTACATACAATACTTCTTGTAGATGAAGGGTTTGACCTTGATTTAAGTGGAGAGTTACCGTCCCTATCCCTTTCACGGGGTAGGTGGCATTCTCACCAAGTATGATCTCCAAATTAGCCTTCTTTTATATCAAATTTGAGAGGGCTTCCTTGTACCCAGTAAAGTGCCTTAAGGCACCACTACCAATCAACCAATTATCCAATGTGTTCGGAGGAGAGGCAGTGGTGAGGGAAGAAATAAGATAAAATTCATTTTGTTTTTCTACAACATTAGATTCCTCATACCTTGAATTTCTCGTCCTTTTGGGAGGTCGACCATTACCATATCAAGTAGCAAGAGCATTCCTTTTTCCTTTATTGTTGAACTTGTTGTTCCTTTGATTGCCATTGCCTTTGAAATTGCTGTGATTGTTGTTGTTGTCGTCATCCTGTGGGGTATCCTTCTTGTGAGGACACTCTCTAGCATAATGGCCAAGCCTATTGCAATTGTAGCACCTTCCTTTTCTTCCTTCTTTGAATCCCTGCTTGAATCCTTGACGTTATCTCTTTGGACCAACTTGGCTCTTCCTCTTTGCATCAGCGGAGAAGCCAGTAGGATCATTTCCATTTGAAGGCTTGTCTCTCTCCATCATCCTCATCTCTTATTAAGTGCATCTAGCCAATAATTCATGGAAACTAGGAACTGTGTCATTGTTAAGAATGGTGGTATTAAACACATCCCATGCTCTTGTGAGACCTCCAAGAGCAATGACAGTGAGCTCCCTATCAGCAACAACTTCTCCAATAAATAGAAGATCATTCTTGATTTCGGTAATCCTCATGAAGTAGGATTGGATAGACTCCCCTCTATCCATCTTAATGTCCTTCAACTTGTTCTTCAGAAAGAGGATTTGATTTGCATTGTTTACTTTGAACATCCCAATCAACTTATCATATATCTCCTTAGATGTTCCCAAATCAAAAATATAGGCAACCAAATGCTTTTGAATGGAATCAATGATAATTCTTTTAGCTTTGACCTCACCTTTCTTGTACTTTGTCTTTGCAACAGCAGGTGCATTTGAAGGAGGCTCCACCACTTTTCCATGCACATAATCCATAGCAGCATTCTCTTCCAAAGTCAAATCCAAGTCATCTTCCATGATTGATAGTCGGATTTGTCTTTGAGCTTATCCTCATATTTGAAGTATGAAGTAATCTTCGTCATTGAATCTAGACCAATATCCTTGTCCAACAGCGCTTTCTTAGTGATTGTTTTTTTCTCTCTTGCTTGGGCTTTGCCTTCACCTGGGCTCTGAAACCATGTTAGTTTTAGTTAACAATGGTATATTCTATGCTTAGCATAATTACTTCAATGTTTCTTAAGCAGCGCAACAACAATTTCAATTTAGATTTCTAGTAGCAATCGCATTAACCATTAATCACATTGACAATAAAAGTAGATAGAACATGAAACAAAATGCAAAAGACAAGCCAAGACAAGAGGACAACAGATTTGGCGGATGCTAGGGAAAACCCAAATGTGGGGAAAACCCTTTGATCAATTCTTCTTACTATTATATCAAAATGTTCAACAAAGAGAGAAAGTACAATATTCAAAGTTGACTTTCCAAACTCAAGTCAAAACAACCCTAACAAAATATGTGATTTTCTGCAGCAATCAACGGCCCTAACTAAAAAGTCAACATTGGTCAAAGCAGCACTAAGATGTCCCCAAAACAGCGCAATCTTCCCCAATCAAACTCTGTCAAAGGAGAGAGAAAAATTGTTGTAATTTTATGCGATCAAACTACACTCAACCCTGAAGTCAACTTTGGTCAAACTACCCAGATTCCCCTGATTTCTATGCCCAAAAATGCGACCTAAACAAATCAAACTTTGAAACCAAAAATCGCAGTCAAACTTGGTCAATGCACCCTTGGTCAACGTTGGTCAAACCTGCGACAGAATTCTGAAATTTCAGCATGCAATTCGTCCTCCTTGCCACACGTGTGAGAGAAAAATAGTTGCCCAATGGTTGTACAACCCAATCAAATGAGGAGAGAGAAGAATGTGTGAGTGATTATGATGCCAAATGAGGTGAGAAGACACTTGTATTTATACTGTTCGTTGACGGTGAAAAGACACATCCATTGGGCTTCTTGAGCCTACATGATGGTGAGGCCGACCTAAACAATTTGCAAATGAGTGGGCATAAATTCAAAATGATACTTATGCTTGTCCAAATGAGATGATCTTTAAATCAATTTTTGTCCTCTCAAAAAGAGGAATTTAATGCAATCATCATCTCCATCAAATGAGTTGTCCCAAAGTGGAATTTGACTCTAGTTGCCAATTTTAACAACAACTAATAGATACCAAGGTTTTAGTACTTGCTTGAACCAAGATTACATGGTTGGATGTTTGATGATACGTTGATGTGTTGATGTTGAAAAAAAGAAGCTAGGGCTTGGTAGTCTGTTGAGCAGATTTGTTTGAATGGGCAGAGGTTGTACTGCAATCGTGTTTATTAATCTTTATTGCTGCTGATGACCAAGTGCGAGTGTTCCAAATTGATGAAGTCAGCAGAGTTTCTTTTGATATTATCTATTTTGGTATTAAGCACAGGGGGATCTAGTCTGAAAATACATGAAACGTGGTCCACTGGCTGATTAGGGTGGCAGGTTGGAGCCTGCACAGGGCGTCAGAGCGTCCTTCCAATTGCAGCCGG
>APFE030455864.1:105181-123107 GCA_000404065.3 Pinus taeda | reverse complement strand
GCTCTGATTTCCTGTATGCATTTATGAACTGTGGTTTTATGTGAGTTGTGTTCTGAACATCTAAATGCTAAGTGCCCTAACTTCTATGTAAAGGCAGTATCATTGTTTACTAAAGTATGATTGACTCCATAGGCCCAATGGAAACTTATGTGATGTTTATCCAGCCATCAAATTTGTTAATGTTATTCCACAAGAGTTAGCCATCTTATTATTAGTCAAAATCAACAACCCTTTGAGAGAGCCCTCTCAGGCTAAGGAGGCTAAGCCTTAGTCAAAAGACTGGTTTGAAATAGTTACTTAGAGTCAACCTGACCAGCAGCCTATCAGGATTTGATTTTGAGATAACATGAGGCATGGTGAATTTCTCCTATAAATTCAACGCCCCATTGTTGGAAAGGAGTTTCAACAGATATAGGTCTTAAGGGCAAAGGTAATAATTTCTTTTTGCCTTCGAATATTTGGCATTTGGGGCATGAAGCAACTTTCTTTTGGACATCAGAAAATAAGGTGGGAGAATAAAATCTTGCCCTCAGAATCTTATTGGTAGTAGTCTTCCAATATAGGTGTCCACCGCATTCCCCTTCATGAAACTCTTGCATGACTTTATCTGCTTCATTTTTCAACAAACAGTTCAGTAAAACTCCACTAGCATCTTTCCAATACATATTTTCATCCAAAATACAAAACTTAACAACTTTAAGTTTAATAAATCTAGCTTTTGTTTTAGTTAAACTAGGTAGAGGTTGTAAATGATGTAAAACATAAATAATGTCTACATACCAGGGAGAGGTAGCAAAAGCTTATGTTACCTGTGGAGTCGCCAGCTCATCTAGTTCATTGAATATTGCTAGAAAATTTATATCTACAGCCTATAAGTTCGATTCTGCCATTAATTTTTCTAACCCTTGATCTTTGATGAGTTTAGTGGGTCAGATTTCAATATCATATTCTAATATAACAACAATCCACTTACCCCTTTTCCCATCAGGATCTTTTTGTATCAGTATATTTTTTACTACTGCATTTGGAACAAAAACAATAATATGTGAATAAAGAATATACACTATAAAATCTTTTATGTATTTTACCATGACAAAAGCTTGTTTTTCCATGATGTCATATTTAAATGCTTCATATCTCAAAGCTTTGCTAAAGAAAGCAATAGGTTGTTCATGGCCTTCATTATTTTTCTGCAAGATGAATGCAACAATTGTGTGCTCAAAAGCAAATGAAAAAATTAGGAAATCCTTTGTAAAATCTGGACTAATTAACGCAAGAGCCTGAGTTAAAGCCTGTTTTACCTGATTAAATGGTTTTCTAGCTTCCATGTTCCATCTTACTTCAATGTCTTTATTTAACATGTTGGTTATATTCTTTAAGTCCTGCTAAATTAGGAATGAATCTCCTCAGAAAATTTATTTGTCCAATAAAAGATTGAAATTCCTTTAGACTTCTAGGGGGATTAATTTTGAGTATAGCTGCAATTCTACTGGGATCTATTTTGATTCCTTCCTTTGAAATTATGTGTCCTAGCAGTTTTCCTTCTTGCAAATCAAACATTATTTTCTTGGGGTTGAGGGAGATACCAAATCTTCTACATTTTTCAAAGACTCTTATGAGGTGATTTAGGTGTCCCTCATCTGTTTTCAAAAAATCAGTGATGTCATCTACGTATATAACTATGAAATGACCCATTTCATCAACAAAAGTAAATTCCATTGCTCTTCAAAAAGCAGCTCCAGCATTCATTAGACCAAAAGGCATTTTCACATACATGAAAGTGCCCCAAGGTGTAGTAAATGTTTTATTTTCTTGATCGTCTAGGTGTACTAAGACTTGGTTATAACCAGAAAAGCCATCTAACAGGGAAATTTTGATGGATCCCACCACCTTCTACAGGATGTGGTGCATCTTGGTCAGAGGGTAATTTTCTTTTAAAGAGGCTTTATTCAAGTTACAGAAATCAATACAAAGCCTAATCTCACCAGTCTTTTTATGAGTGAAAACCAAATTGGATACCCATTTGGAACATCTCAAAGGCACTATGATCTTTGCATCATACAATATTTTTACTTCTTTTTCGATAAGAGGCATAAGATTTGGGTTGATTCTCCTTAATTTCTATTTAAAAGGTTTATGATCTTCTTTTAAGGAAATCTTATGTTGTATAATGCTTGTGCCATAGGATATTAAATACTCATAACTCCAGGCGAAAACATCAACAAATTATTTGAACAATTCAATGTATTTTAGCTTCTCAGATGGGGATAAGGATTTGGACAGTTTGATCATTTTGGGTTCTTTTTCAGTCCCAATATTGTGTTCCTCAATACCATCTTGAGTGGGTTAAATTTTGGGATTCTTAGCTACATCATTGAAATCAAACAAATCTTCTAGTGGAACAAGCCCTCTAGGTAAGACATTATCTTTGAACTGTAAAATTTCAGTTTCTTTTTGCTCTTCATCTATTTCATTCAATTCTAATTTATTCACGCTACTATGTATAATATCTTCTACATCAAGTTCTATATCTATATTAGCATCTTCAAATTCCTCTTTGGACTACAAAAAATTCTCAATCTGGGCATCATTTCCAAAAACCTACCAGTATCTTATGTTATCAGGTACAATAGGTGTGTTTTTCACTTCGACAATATATTGGCGTGTAGGAAAAAATGGTAATTTACAAGTACTTGCTGAAGTAGCAAGACCATCAAGCAGAATGTTTTGATCTCTTGAAACGACAGACTAACTATATTCAGTGAAAGAATCTAGAAAATCCAACACAAGGTTCCTATATGCTCTCATCCTTGGATGTTTTGTAGAATATTCTCCTTTGATTTGTTCTATTACCAACCCAGAATCTCCATGAATGGAAATATGTTTAGCACCCAACTTCTTTAAAATTTGTAACCCTAAGATTAAGGCTCCGTACTCTGCAACAATATTATAACACTGGAAATTCGATTTATATGAATGACCCTCTGAGTGACAAGTGTAAGAATTGGAAACCCATATACCAGCACCTGCCCCTTCTTTATTAACAGATCCATCAAAACTCAAATTCCATAAAACTTCGTCTGATTTATCCTATTTATTGATTAATGTTTGGCATTCCTCAATGAGGCAAAATGTAGCATTTTGATTAGGAGCTTTTTCTTGTACATTTGCATCATTATACAGAATAAATGAGTCAAGATCTAAATGGACAGAATATAAGGGATAATTATTAGGTCACTCTTGAGTTGTGACCATGAATTTCATGGGTATCTCCATATAAAGTCTCATATTCTAACCAAATACTAGGATTGTAACATAAGTCATATCCATCTGTAGGGTTCCCTAGAGTTTGGCTCCCCATGAACGAGAAAGAAACATGCCATATTTGGGAGGTATATCAGCAACAACTATGTCCATTACCACACCTTTGGTTGTTATTTGGACCAAGTTGACACATAAATCCTTTATAAGTCCAAGGCACTTTACTTGACTCGAATCAAATCAATACAGATCTTTATACCTTCTAGTTATATCTAATGCCAATTTCTCCATGATTACCTTAAGCATAAGATTCTGGGATGCCCCTAAGTCAAGCATTGCATTATGTAAGATTTTATCATGAATGGTAAAACTAACATAAAAGGGAGGTACATCTCCCTCTTGAAGTTTACCATCGACTTCAGGGCCAAACAATATTTTGGGTTGATCATCTGATACAGTGACTCTATCAGTGTTTTCTCCTATGCTTAGGGCTTTCATTACTTGTGATCTATAGGCAATTTTATTCATTAATTCTATCAGAGGGATGTGTTATAGGTCTATTTGGGCACATCACTTCCGATGATCAAATCAGTGTAAACAAGGTCTATCAAACTTTAATTGATAAACTCCCGCTTTCATCCATGAGAGTTTCCTGACTTCAAACCCTGTTGAAGTGCTTCCTTGGGTCACCAGTGCACCTCTGACCAGGGGTAAGTGTTCTGCAAAGCAGGTAGCCCCATTCAAGGCTGCATTGCAGAGCACCTAAGCCCACGCAAGCCTGCGCTGGGCGAGAATACTCGAAATGTTCATTTTGAAGCTTGTTTAGCCAAAATGTGTGCTTATTTGTGTGCTGATAGTGCTCTATGGAATCAACGCACTACTTTTTTGTCTCCCACTCAGTGCTACGTTGGTCCCTATCAAGCCAAAAACCCATCTTTTTTCTTGATTTTTTCCAAACTATTTCACATCTTGTTTGTTGAATGGTCAATGTTTCTCTGTCCCTGAAGTCCAAATTAGCATTTCCTTTCCATGCCCACTTTGGCTTTGTTTGTTAAATGTTTCTTTATGTTTTCTTTATCATTGTCGAATCAATCCCAAAGTTAGCTTACATTGATTAGTCTTTACTTTTCTGAAAAAGAATTATCATAAAGTCTTCATTTCTTTGAAAAAGAAACTGTCATAAATTCTTCATTTCTTATGAAAAGAATTGATTAATCGTTTGTGCATTTAGTTTCTTTACGTGCATCTACACATTAAAGGAATGAAAAGAAAAACATGCATAATGCATTTAGACGTTTGTGTGTGCTCATAGGAATGGTGTAGGGAAAGTTGCATTAGATGTGCTCTATGCTCTTTGTTTAGATATTCTAATTGCTTTATCCCTTTTAGTTACAGTTTTCATTGTTTAAATCAAATGAAAATAATGTTTCCCATCTTAGTTGCATTCTAGGAGTTTCAGAAACATCACGTGGTGAACCTAAAAGGCAAACCTTTAAACAATATCAACTAAAATTTATCTCAATTAACCTAATGGATCATTGTACCTTAATGCATCGCATTTAGAGGTCTAGGCTAGAGACATGTTCCAGCGTCATTAAACATAGCAGTTGTTTCTAACAGTCTATGATACATTCCGAGTGTGATACCTCATTCCACGTACATAAGTATATCGTAGCTCGTCCACATACTTTCGGGTATATCGGGCAGTGTTATAGTACGAAAACTATAAGGGAATGTTCTCACTATGGGGTTTCACATTAGACAGCGCTAAAATGGATTGGGCCTTCGTGTACTTTCGGGTATATTTGGGAGGACCACATTAGGTTGTTATCCATCCATTGGTAACTAAGTCGGTCGCCTTGTATATTGTGATACACCAAAAATAACATTCTAGAAGATTACCTGCACGTATGTTAAGTCCTTGGCTCCTCCAAGACGGTATATTGCAGTTCACAGCTACTTGGTAATTCTTTTTCTAGATTAACCTCTTTTTTTTATTTCTTTTTATAATAAAATCAATCAAAAATCGTGTAATAAAATCAACCTTTACCCCATCGTTCGCGTAGGACAGCGAGTAAACCGCCTTTACCACCTGAAGCTACACCTAGACGGCGAAAGTGGTCTCGTTTAACTGAGTCTAGTACATCACAAACTTTTGGTTCTTCATCTAATTTACCACAGTCACCTATACTGGTATGTACTGCAATCCCAGTTAATCCTACTATTATTGGTTTATTTGCTACTAAAGTGGAACTCTTACAATTACCTAAGGACATTGAAAGTGAACTCAGTGAAACAGTAACTGAAGTTGTCCAACAATAAGTTGATCTTCAACTAGAAGTTGTTCAAGAAATTCATCCTGAACTCGTTGTTCTTTTACTAGAATACTTGGATCCCGAAGTTGAACAACCAGAAGTTGTTCCCATACCGGAAGACGATCGACCAGTTTATCCTTAGACATCTGTAATTATTGAGACTTCTGCTTTACCATGGATTCACACACTGGAAATTTATTACGGACCTGATGGTGGAATCCTTCCACCCTATTTTATTGGTATTGAAGAGGAATTTGAAGAAGAAACTTCACCTAAAACTCCAACTCGTTTTGGACCAGGGCTTTATCTTTATCCTTCTTTTCCTTGGTTAATTTATATTGCTCCTCTTGATCCTGTTTACTTTCAAACTCTTGTAGATACATTAGGACATTTATTTGACTATGGTTGAAACAACATCCGAGACTGTATCATTTGTTACAGATGCGACATCATCTATTGTTGCTACTTCTTTGATGTTTGCCACAACACCTGAGTTACATATGTATGGTGGTCCATCTGTCCCACTAGTTACCAATCATTATCTGGAACTCACTCTGGTGTTTCTTCTAGTCCATGGTCTTCACCCATGTCGTCCACTGGAATTTTACCTAGTTCTTCACTTACAGTTACTGAACAGTTTGATCCATCAAGTCAATATGAAGTTGGTCCATCTGGTTACCATCCAATGTATCCACTTAACACTGGATTACCTCCATATGGAGAACAATATGCCCAATTTGCTTATTCTCCATACTCTAGGGGCCACCATATGGCAGTATATCGTCATCTTTAGGTCCAACTTATTCTGGGATGGTTGTTTGTCAATGGTAGCCTACAATGCCTATCAACCAAGGCTTGTGTATTCATCACAACCAATACAACTTGTTTCATCCACACCTACTATGCATGTTATTACGAATTTACCACAGTCGCAAGCTTAGTTGATTGTATCTCAACCTTTGTAAGATGGTCCTTCAACCTTGTACCCTCAAGTTTCAGGTCTACATACTTAGTCTTCTCAAGCCATTTTACAACAACCGTTTGTGTCTAGAATCCAACAACCTCAGGCCAGTTTACCATTAATTGGGATGACTCAGACTTATATTGGTCCAATTTATCACCAACCTGGTCAAACCTATACTAGTGGGAAAGAACCGTTGTATCAACAATTGTGGTAGCCACAATACCAACAATAGCAATTCCAACAGTACCAAACTTATCCTGGACTTGGTCAAAATGCCTATGACGGGTTCAGTCAACAACAAGCTTACACAAGTTCTAGTCAATAAGCCTATGCTGGTTTTGGTCAACATCAAATTTATCCTAGTTCCAAAAAACAACCTTATACTAGATATGCTCAACAAACCTACCCCTATCAAGGTTACCAGCAGAAGATTCCTTATGCTGGTATGCAAAGGCCTATTGCCCAGGCAATTCCATCTTAGCCTAGTTACTCTCAACCTGACCTAAACTACCAGTTGCCTTTGTCGCAACACTTGAATTCTGGATTTAAATCATCTTACCAATGATCCCATTCTTTATTCAGCTTGGTGGTCAGTGATTCCACACAAAGTGCCTTCTGATATTCCTAGGTTCAATGGAAACCCTGGAGAAGATCCATCCAATCATGTTATGACTTTTCATTTATGGTGTTCATCCAACTCCCTAAATGGTGATTCAATGAGACTACATCTTTTCTACTGAACGCTCATTGGTCCAGCTGCAAAGTGGTATATTTAATTACCATGAGCTTCATTTGACAACTTCACAGCCTTAGCCACTACATTTTTAACCCATTTCTAATTGACCATCAGATATGAAACTGGAACGAAACTGTTGACCAACTTTAAACAGACCACTGCTACTCACATTTCTGATCATATTCATGAGTGGCATCATCATCGTCGAATGGTCAAAACTTTTGTTCCTGATCAGATTTTAGCTGAGTGGTTTATTAAATCATTGTTTCCATCTATCACCCAGGATGTGGCTAAAGGAGGAGTTGTTACTAAAGAGAAAGTAATTTCTCATGCCCAATACTTAGACTTGATTTACACCTAGTCTGGAACACTCTATGATAAGATTCCAAATTCACCTAGACTAGCTTTTACTGTTCCACCACCTCCATCCAGTAAGGACTCTGATGATGATGACGGTGTGATAGGTTCTTCAAGCACTCAAAGAGCAAGTAAACCATCTAGTCAAACACTTTCTATTTCAAATAAAACCTCTAATATACCTGATAA
Source organism: Pinus taeda (assembly GCA_000404065.3). Lineage (NCBI taxonomy): Eukaryota > Viridiplantae > Streptophyta > Pinopsida > Pinales > Pinaceae > Pinus > Pinus taeda. The sequence continues at coordinate 115,285 of APFE030455864.1, read as the reverse complement.
TACACTTTCTCTGAAATAAATGTCATGTCATTTGATAAAGGTAAAAATGAAAATCAACCTAGAAGCAAGAAAAAGGGGAAAACCAAAAAGAAACAAAATTCTCCCCCTCAAGAGAAATCATCTGATTCCTCTTCTCCGGCTAGGAAACCTCGTTACCCATGTTTAATTTGTAATGAGGAGCACTTTACGCGAGACTATCCTCACCACTCTGAAGTCTCAAAGCTTCTTAAGACTTCTAGTACAACTGATGTATTGATAGACCCTTTTCCAAACCCAAAGACTCGTCTGGTTACTACAGATCATGCTTCCACTTCACAAGTGCTTATCCTATCCACTACTAAGCCTAAGACTAATATTTTGGTGACTACATGAAGTAAAGGTTACAGTAATCCACCGTCGTCGTCGAATAAACAGGCTATATATCAACCTAATACTTCGACTTCAGCTTCATCTGACTCCATTCCACCACCCATTGCACCAGAGTTAACAATAAAACCACCTAAGGGAGTTGTTCATAAATCTACATTCAACCCTTGAGCTCAAGCAGCGCAAAATTATAACATAGTAGAATATTTGGCTCAGTCACCTTCTGCTATGTCGACGCTTAAGGTGATTCAAAATTATCCCTCCCAAAAGCATGCTTTATTATCAGCAATTGGTGGAATTGATCCAATGGATTCCAATCTCGTAGTTTTTAACCATGTGGGTTATATGCCACAATTACCAACATAGTTAGAATTCTTGATCCATGTAAATGCTTTGAATCACCTCATTCACCGAACCATTGTTGATGAAGATGCATCTACTTGTATCATGTCAATGAATTGTTGGAAAACACTTGGCTCACTGCCTTTGTCATGATCACCTACGACGTTAAAAGCTTTTGACAGTCGCACTTATACACCTTGTGGAATTTTAAGTAACCTGTAGATAGAACTAGGGGGGGAAATTGTAACTGTTGAAGTTGAGGTCGTTGACGAACCCCTTGACTACAATATTTTACTAGGAAGACTCTGGGTTTACACTATGTCTGCTATGGTTTTGACATACTTTCATATGATCTCTTTCCCTCATAAAGGTGGAATCACATTAATTGATCAACTCGCCTTCTTCGCCTCTAGTTCACAAGAAACTGGAAGCATTTCGTTAGTTCACAGACCTCCACTATCTCTTCAGAACATTGGAGTAGGTCTCTTCAAATATTCTTCCCTAATTGGCACCTTTTCACTACCGTCACCATCACAAATGGTGGAAGTTTCAAAAGTTGAGACATGTAACATGATATCTTCCACTTCATCTAACTTTTGGAAGATTTCCAATAATTCCAAAGTTGGTACGCGTAAGGAAACCATGCCGCTAAGCCCAATTGAGCTCGCATAGAAATCAATATTTTTGGCTTGCACAACAAATCCAAATCCATCATCACCGATTGTATGGGTTGATCGTTCATTAGAATATGGTACTTCCTCTGATCCTTTTTCACATACATTTTCTACTGATGAAGGAATCATCCAATAAATGATGACAGAAGAAGAACCATGGGCAGATTATCATCATCGATCCCATCTTCCAGATCACATAGAAGATATTCCAAATGAACTAAATCTCCCTTGAATTGTTGATTTCCTTTCAAACTCTGTATTTATAGACATAGTCGATTCCGAACGAAACTTATCGAATATTGAAGAAACCATTTCTATTGATATTTCAACCAAACCTGGAATTGTAGAAAACATCCATGTTGGCAAATCTTGTTCTCCATCGGAACTTGAAACTTACCATGCTCTTTTTAGTTAATTCCGCGATATACTTGCTTCGTCATATGAGTAAATGCCAATTATTGATTCTAGTATAGTTGAACATGAGATTAAAATGTATCATGATGTCAAGCCGGTATGACAACGCCTCCGTTTTGTTCATCTAAAGAAGGTTGTTGCCATAAAAGTAGAAGTTGAAAAACTTTTGCATGCTAGATTCATATACCCCGTTCCTCTTACCGATGGGGTTCCCAATATTGTTCCTGTCATGAAGAAACAAGGAACAATATGAGTGTGTGTTGATTATAGGGATGTTAATCATGCTTGTCCAAAAGACAACTATCCCACTCCGTTTATTGACTAGATAATTGATGAATATGCCGGATTTGAAATATTTTTATTTATGGGTGGATTTTCTGACTATAATGATATCGTAATCTACCCAGAAGACCAATCTAAAATTGCATTTATTTGTCCTTGGGACACATTCTCATATAGGAAACTCCCTTTTGGTTTGAACAACACTGGGGAAACTTTTTAGAGGGCAATAAATTATGCCTTCCACAACATCAAACATATCATTCAACCCTATCTAGATGATTTACCTACTCATTCATGGAAATGGGTTGAACACCCACAACATTTGAGAGCCATATTTTTATGGTGTCGACACTGTTATCACTCCAAGAAGCTCTCCTAGGTTGCAGCTCGAAGATGCCTGGTAACATACAATCTTCAATATTTTTCTCGGAACTATTGGAACGGATGAAGGTTTGGATCAAGCCAGATAACCGTTTCAACTCTGTTTTTACTCAAGACATGCATGAACACCCTCATCTTTACAAGGCTTTAGACCACTAATGCTCAATAGTTTATAGATTCAATGGATAGATGGAGAATACCAACTGTACCAGCATATGCATATATAAACACATATGAATGGCCAGCTACATGAAGTAAATGAAGCTTACAAATCTAATTTATCAATGTAGAGATAAGATGACAGTTATCTAGCATTAGACACAAAAGAAATATGAACAACCTGTTCAAGTGCAAGCTTAGAATAGAAGAGAAAATGGAAATTGAACATATAACAGAAAAAGAAGCTTATATTGCTAGAATGAAGATGAGAAGCTTGAGTAGCAAAGTATCCACAGTCTCCAGAAGTTGAACCCCTCATACATTTAACTTTCAACCATTTATAGGCCTTTTACAATGCTCCTAAGCTCTCAAAGGCTCGAAGTGTCTTAATCAATCTATCCTCTATGTCTTTTCAACAACCTAATGCCATGACTAGGCACGCATGGGCTCAAAGGTTTCTTCTTCCAACATAAGAGTAACCACATTCTGCTAATTTGTTGCGTTGGCAGGGAGCTCTCTTGTGCCAGAGATGCTCCACAGTCACTTCTATTGGTTTTGGATGTGTTGCGTTGTTGATGCTCCACGATCGCTTTTGTTTTGGCTGCATCATGTTGTGGCCCTTTTTTTTCCCTTTCCAATTTTTGTTTCCTGGCAATCTGTCTCCCGGCCTCTGTTATGTGGTGGAATGGGTCTTCGGGCCTTTGTAATCCCTTTAAATGTTTCCAATGATTGTTTTATGTTTTTACAGAGAAAACACTGCAACACTGTGAAATCCCACTCATCTATGTTTATTTCAGACTTAAAAAGTCCTCAAATATGACCTATTCCTCTATTGGGTCTGTCTTTGCAGCGATATCACATCTCCACCATTGATCTGGGAGCTCTAGATCCAACAGTTGTGATCCATTTCAAGCGGCACTTTCGTACAGGAGTTAACTACCCAATGAGGGTGGTTTTATCTCCTTATCCTGGACACGTGGCAGTCGTTGTATGGGATCGGGCGGAGCCTAGCCAAAACCATTTACCACCCACGGCCCACCTGAAATCCTACCTATTTCGTGATTTCTTTTGTATTTCAAAAATACATTAAAACATTGAAAATCATTAAAAAAATGGCTTTGGTGGACCTGAAAATATTATATATTTTCATTCCCGAACCCTTTTGGGTCCAGGTCTTATCACATCGACGCTGCTCCAAGGTTCCCTTTGTATTTCGTTAAATAACGAAAAATTGTGAAAATGCATTAGAAATGGCTATCTGCGGACTTCAACGGCCCTGCTCCATAATGTTTCCCCACTTGCAATCTCTCGATGTGATTGATCGCAATCACATATCGCTCATGCACCGAGCCAATGGTGAATGCTCCTTGTATTTTCTGATAGTGATCCTACAACACGATGTGGGCCTTCGATCTGCGCACTTAATCAACGGTCCACGTTGCATCGTTGATCATCATTGCAAGTTCCATATGGTCCTCACCGAGCTCTGCCAATTGCAACTTGCCGCTCAGATCTGGACGGTTGATCGACCAGATCTGATGGTTGTTTTGCATTTCTCTGTGTATGCCTCTTCTAATTGGTTTTCTCAATGTTTTTATGTGTTTCTAGCCTCTCGATAGTGCTTTTCTACCATTCCAAGGGGTCTTCTCCTGCGTTGGTTTTGTGCTTTGGCGGGATTTTGCTGTCTTTTGAAGATTTAAAGAGCATAATTGGATTCATTTTTGGGCCAAATGCCAACAAGGCTAATAGTGGCCCCTTTTAGGGATGAAATCCTCCCTATGAGGTTCCAAGAACTACAAAACAATGCCTTTCTTGTAAAAACAAAATCAAATCTTCCTCCTAAAAAAAAACACACACACACATTTACAATACCAAGGCTTTAAAGCCTTAAATGAAATAAGGTTTCAAGAGCCGACCATTTACTGGGCTACCAAAAACACCTTCCCCCTCCAAATTGTGCAGAATGAAAATGTTTCTCATCTGAACTTGAGTGATGACAAACGGACCTGTCCATAAGGCATCAAATTTACCATGGTTGCCCTTCTTTTCCTTCAATGCATCCCATTTGAGAACCCAGACACCAAACTGAAAATTGTCCCATTTTACCTTTCTATCAAAGGTTTCTTTGATCTTCTTCTGATGAATTTCAGAAAATTCATCAAAGACCTGTCAAATCCTATTCATTTCATCATCATCTCCAAAAACTTTCCAGTATTTAACATTGTTAGGCAAAGATGGTCTATATTTCCCCTCATCTCCGTATGCTTTCAACCTTAGATGTTTTGTTTGGAAGGTTTTGTTCATGTGCTGAATGATAAGGTCTGCATCTCCAAACACCTTCAGACCTTTGATGCCCATTTCTTTAGCAGCGTTTAAGCCCAACATCAAGGCTTCGTACTCTGTTGTGTTATTTGTGACCTGAAAAGTTAATATGAAAGATAAATGAATGCATTCCTATGTGGGGGACACAAGGACTACACCTGCCCCTGCAACTTCCTTAGAGCAAGCTCCATCAAAGAACATGTCCCAAATCTGTGGGCCTTCTTCCTCTATGATCTGGAAAACTAGTTTCTTAAGTTGCGTGAAGGCTAACTGAGATTCTTCAATCTAAAGAAAACAAGCTCCAAAATCAGTGTCAAAAGCATAGATGGGATGATTAGTGGGATTCCTTTCATCATTGATAATATAAGCTAACTAAGATTCTCTATATAATCTCCTGCTCTCACCTCCAAAAACTGGGACAGTAGCATAAGACAGGTCATTTTGAAATGTTCCCCCTAATCTGTTGATCCAACTTCTGGAAAGCAACATGCCAAACTTGGGGGGTACATCTGCTACCACAATATACATCATCATCCTCTTCATGGGCAGCTGAGACAAAGTGATGGCTAGGTCCTTGATTAATCCCAGACATTTCACTTTTCTATAGTCAAAAGAAAACAGGTCATGATAAGGCTTGGTAATGTCAAGACCCAATATATCCATGACAGCCTTGGGCATTAGATTATGGTTGGCTCCAGTGTCCAGAAGGCAATTTTGAAGGATTTTGTCATGAATAGTCAAAGAGACATAGAATGATGGGGAGTTGTCTTCACAATTTTCAATCATTGGGCTGAGAATAACAGCTAGTTTGTCATCTTGCATATTTACATAATTGGTGGAGGCTTGGATGGCTTTAGGCTCAAGGGCCTCAAGGATAGATTTCTTGAATGACTCATTCTTCACTAGTTCAATCAGAGATATAGGTATTCTTAGCTTCTAGATTTCTGATTCAAAATTGAAAGGAGAAGGAGACATGTTCGGGCCTCTTACCTCGTGGGTTGGAGCTTTGAGGATGATAGGATCAACTGATGGTCACTTCTGCTTATTAGCTTGTTGTAATGCAGGGACAGCAGCTTTATGAACAGGATTTTCCTTAACATTATTCATCTTCGACCTCAAATTATATCTGTGTTGATCTTCAGTTTGCAGAACAGCTTCACCATCCCATTCTTGGTTAATCTGGTCATTGAATAATGACTTTTCATAGGCAGCTAAGGTCAAAAGGAGGCACTGCCTTTGTCTTCTAGAAAATGGATCTCATTATCTTCTTCAAACTTCTCTTCCTCCATGACTGCGTTCTAAAAAGGGGTCTTCACCCTTTGGTTTTCATGGGCATCTTTTCTTCTTTGAAAAATATGCAACTGCTCATTAGCTCTTCTATATGGATTCGGATTTGGATTTCTAGGAGAAAAGTTATTAGGAACTCTTCCTTTCCCAGGGTGTTGCTCAACCTTTAATTTAGAGATTTCAGAGGCTAGTGACTCTATCTTCTTGGTAATTTTATCTATCTTGGGATCTAAAGATGATTAAGACTCGCCCCTCTGTCTGCTTCTCTGCAGCCATGATGTTTGATTCTACTGCCAAGGTTGCATCCTACATATCAGCCAAAGTAGCACATCACCTCTCCCTCAACAATAGGTAGAAGTTAGAAACAAAGCACTGGCATAGGTGAGTTTAGCAGAGTTAGTGATGGGTTTTACTTCAGCTGGTATCTTGTTGTACATGCGGTTAAAACTCTTATTAAAATCAGATAGCAACTCACCATTTTCCCTCTTTAAGTTCTCAAACTCAGCGTGGTAGTAGAGTAGATCCTTCTTATCCTCCCAATACTTTAGTAATGCATCATCTAAAGCCTCGATCTCTACTATAGATCTTGGGGTCAGTTCTCTGAACCATTTTCTAGCCTCTCCATCTAGGCTTTGGACAAAGTCTCTCATCCACAATTCATCTTCACTGATGTCTAGGTTATTAGCATAGCTATAGAATGACTCAAGATGTTCCTCAGCTGTAACACCTTTAGTCCCAGTGAACTTGGGCCTATATTTCTGATATTCTCCAGTAGGCATGGCATTCAAAGGAGTGGGCAGTACTAGAGGTCCATACCTAGCAACTATGATTCTTTCCATTTTGGTACGTGCTTGTGGGCCTGCCATAGCTTTGGTGGCTATAAGGGTACTGGAAGTCTGAATGGTAGAGGGTTGAGGAGTGATTGATAGGACTAAAGGAGTATGATGGATAGGAGGTGAGGTTTCCTTTGGGATTACAACAAAAGGAGAACCTAAAGAATAAGGAGCTTTATGAATCTCTGAGATTTTTTTCTTCGCTGCTATTATTAGAAGCTATACTCTCAACATGTATTTGTTCTATTACAGGATTTTCTTGAAGAGATATGGAATATTGTTTAGGTTTACTTGAACTCGATGCTCCTTTCTGCAATTCCTTTCCTTCTTTGATGATTTTTTCAAGGTCAAGTACTGGGTCAACTTGTGGCTTCTGAGGATTTCTCCAAGTATGCCTCACACGCTGAGCCAAAACTATGATGTGGAGTCGCCAAGAGGTCCGTCCTTCAATAGAGTCACCAAATAGATGATTACAACCAAAAAATTGTCCAAACTTTGTCTATCATCAAAGCTACATTTTGTCGTCTCCCAGGGAAGCTAAGCTTCAGTCTCCTCTCCCCGGCAACAGCGCCAATTATGGTATCACTCCGGGAAGCTCTCCTAGATTGCAGCTCAAAGATGTCTAGTAACATATAATCTTCAATATTGTTCTCAGAACTATTGGAATGGATGAAGGTTTGGATCAAGCCAGATAATTGTTTCAACTCTGTTTTTACTCAAGACATGCATGAACACCCTCAGCTTTACAAGGATTTAGACCACTAATGCTCAATAGTCTGTAGATTGAATGGATAGATGGAGAATACCAACTGTACGAGCAGATGCATATACAAACACATATGAATGGCCAACTACAGGAAGTAAATAAAGCTTGCAAATCTAATTTATCAACGGAAAGATAAGATGACAGTTATCTAGCATTAGACACAAAAGAAATATGAACAACCTGTTCAAGTGCAAGCTTAGAACAAAAGAGAAAATGGAAATTGAACATATAATAGAAAAATAAGCTTATATTGCTAGAATGAAGATGAGAAGCTTGAGTAGCAAAGTATCCACAGTCTCCAGAAGTTGAACCCCTAATACATTTAACTTTCAACCATTTATAGGCCTATTACAATGCTCCTGAGCTCTCAAAGGCTCGAAATGTCTTAATTTATCCTCTTTGTCTTTTCAACAACCTGATGCCATGACTAGGCATGCATGGGCTCCGAGGTTTCTTCTTCCAACAGAAGAGTAACCGCATTCTGGTAATTTGTTGCACTGGCAGGGACATCTCTCGTGCCAGAGATGCCCCACAATCACTTTTGTTGGTTTTGGTTGTGTTGCGTTATTGATGCTCCATGATCGCTTATGTTTCAGGCTGCATCATGTTGTGGCCCTTTTTCTTCCCTTTTCAGTCTATGTTTCCCAACAATCTGTCTCCCGGCCTCTGTTATGTGGTGGAATGGATCTTCGGTCCTTTGTAATCCCTTTAAATATTTCCAATGATTTTTTTCTGTTTTTACACAGAAAACGCTACAACACTGTGAAATCCTGCCCATCTCTGTTTATTTCGGACTTCAAAAGTCCTCAAATATGGCCTATTCCTCTATTGGGTCCGCGTTTGCAATGATATCACATCTCCACTGATGATCTGGGAGCTCTAGATCCAATGGTTGTGATCCATTTCGGGCGACTCTTTCGTACGGGAGTTAACCACCCAATGAGGGTGGTTTTCTCTCTCCTTAGCATGGACACGTGATAGTTGTTGTATGGGATCAGGCGAAGCCCAGCCAAAACCATTTACCGCCCACAACTCACCCGAAATCCTACCTGTTTTGTCTTTTCTTTTATGTTTCAAAAATACATTAAAACATTGAAAATAATTAAAAAATGGCTTTGGCAGACCTAAAAATATTATATATTTTCATTCCTGAACCCTTTCGGGTTCGGTTCTTATCACATTGGCGTTGCTCCAAGGTTCCCTTTGTATTTCGTTAAATAATGAAAAACTACGAAAATGCATTAGAAATGGCCTTTCTGTAGACTTCAAAATGCAATATCATGTATATAATCGTTGGGTCCGGTTAATCACATCACACATATGACTGTATAATGGCCTCGCTCCATAATGTTTCCCCAATTGTGATCCACCGATGCGATTGATCGCAATCGCATATCTCTCATGCCCCGGGCCCATGGTGAATGCTTCATGTATTTTCCGATAGCGATCCTGCGACACGATGTGGGTCGTCGATCTACGCGCTTGATCGACGGTCCATGTTGTATCACTGATCGTTGTCGCAAGTTCCATACGTTCCATGCCGATTGCGACCCACCAATCAGATCCGGACCGTTGATCGACCAGATTTGACGGCTGTTGTGCATTTCCCTGGTGTTGGGGGAATGAGCAAAGTGCTCAAAGATTCTAAAAAGGCCATTTGGCCTCAATTCCCTATAGCCTATGGGGCTTTTGCATTATTTGACTTAGGTCATGCTTTTAAAGAGGTTGATAATATGCTATGTTTACAGCTACCAAAGTTCCTGAGGAGGTAGTACGATCCCTTTCGTGTTGTAAATAATTTTACTACAGCGGTTAAAATAAAAGTGTTTTTCCAATGAAGAAGATTCTTTTGACGATGTCTTTCTGCAGAAGCACACTTTCATAGAGGTTCTACATATGGCACAAATTCAGTTTGATCAAGAAAAACTTCAAAAGCTTAAAAGTTATAGAGAACAGAGGTTAACAAAGGTCCCATTGGACCAATTGCGCATTGAACCAATAAGGGAGCTGTTAAACAGGTAAATCCCCTCTGCGGATAGAGGCGATCCCACTAGCCCAAAATGGGTCTAGCAACAATCAATTCACACTGCTACGTAAGTTCCTAGTTGTATACTAAAAGGTGGATTACGAAGACCAACCTGGAACCCAACGCAAATTTCGAAGTAGAGTTGACCCTCCGGCTCCCTTGCTTCAGCAGGTCACAATCCTAGCGATCCTCACGAACGGACACCTGCACATGCAAAGACCGAGACAACTACAAGCATAAAATCCACCAAAG
>APFE030455864.1:9502-102124 GCA_000404065.3 Pinus taeda | reverse complement strand
AGTGAAATAGCCTAAAAACACTTGCATTATGTTCCCCTGAGTATGTACTTCATGTTCCCTGAAGACACCTTCTGCAAATTATTCCTGAAAAGTGCCCTTTTTCCATTGGCGCAGGTACACAGTGTCTTATCCGCGCCAATCACTGAGATCCTCAAAAAGGGGCGCGCCCATTGGTGCTTTGTCCTAGAAAAACCTTCGCACCAACTAAGTTTGGTAATGATTTTTGGCAAACGCGCACCCATATGTTTTTTCCTTTCAGATCATGAAGTCTTTTGAGGGAAAAAATCCATCTGATAGAGGTCGAGAGTCATCATCTATCCTTGACATCTATCCTCAGTATCTTTTCGCAGATAATGTCGATCCATAATGGGCGTCCTGGTGCATTGAATCTTCCTCCCTTCTCCATTTATAAAAGTTTGTCCTCATGCATTAGACAAGGGGGTTCTGGAGTAATGCTAGTTGTGATTATGCTTTTCTGGAGTGATAGTAAGAGTCTTGAAGCATAGGGAGGTTATGCTGCCAAAATCCTGAGAGAGAGAAGGTCTATTGCAAGGCATACATAGCTGCTCGCCCAGCCAGAGAATAGGTTCAACGTCAGAACCTTGGTTGTATCTTTCTCTTCCTATTATTCATTAATAAACGACTGTTATTATGGTTCCAATCTCATCGCCTATTATGATGTTTGATTTATTTCCTTTCTGACTGAAATATAGTTGTACTTTGGTGGATTTTATGCTTGTAGTTGTCTCGGTCTTTGCATGTGCAGGTGTCCGTTCGCGAGGATCGCTAGGATTGTGACCTGCTGAAGCAAGGGAGCCGGAGGGTCAACTCTACTTCGACATTTGCGTTGGATTCCAGGTTGGTCTTCGTAATCCACCTTTTAGTATACAACTAGGAACTTGCGTAGCAGCGTGAATTGATTGTTGCTAGACCCATTTTGGGCTAGTGGGATCGCCTCTGTCCGCAAAGGGGATTTACCTGTTTAACAGGAGCCCACTCCCAGTATTAGCATAAGTGGAAGTTCAGAAGAAGAGAAGTCTAAATCAAATTCCGAAAAAGAATTGGCTGAAAAATCCAGTGAGTAGTCCAAGAGTGAACACAACAGAAGTGAGGGGTCAATTAAAGACATAGCTCAATCTAAAGAAAAGCCTGATCAGCAGGTTTTGTCCCTGAAACAAGCTAAGACTCTCGCTCCCCTTGCAAAGCCAACCAAGCCACTTGTAGTGGATCTAGAAAAGGAATTGGAGAAATTTAATCAGCTAATCAACACTGAGGAACAGAGTGCAGAGCCACTGACAAACCTAAGAGAGACAACCACGGAAATGATAGTAGAAGGGGCTATTACTACTCAATAGACAGAGAACATTCCTATTGCTCCCTCATCCGAAATTGTACTGAAAATAGAGGAGATTCCTCCTCTAGAAGTATTTTATATCCCACAACATAAGGTTGTCATCAGGAGGCAAAGGAAGAAAAGAAAAATAGATGATGTGCTCTCTCCAGAGGCTGAACCTCTAGATGTTATTTGGAAAGACCCAACTATAGACCCATCGGAAAACCTAACCAGGGTCTCTCAGATCGCAGGGGCATATGCTTCTGCAACAATTGATATAGCAACTGAAGTTCAAATGCTATTAAAAGAAAAGGAGGATAAGATTATGTTTTTGGAACAGCAACTACAGTAGGCCAGCATCAGTCCAAGAAAAGATACAATTGGCAAAACTCTAGTAGAACTTCTAGCAAATGAAATTGGATTATCAAAGTAGTCTGGCCAATAAAGAAGAACAGTTACAGACCATGATAGGACTACATAAGGATAATCCTAGTGTTACGCAGTAATTTGTCACCGTTGGTCACCGTCCTTGTTACCCTTGCTTTCGCACACTGGAGGACACATTTATGGACCTGTGACCAGTGACACATCTTAAAAACACTTGCATTGGATTCTCCTAAGTATGAACTTCAAAATCCCTGAAGACACCTTTCGAAGATTAGCCCTAAAAATTTCCCTTTTCCATTTGCGCGGGTCCACAATGTCTAACCCGCGCCAATGGCTCAGTTCCTCTAAAAAGGGCGCGCCCATGGACGCTCTGTCACAGAACAAAGACCGCGCCACCCAAATTTGGTCATGATTTTTGGCCAGCGTGCACTGAAGTGTTTTTTCCTCCATTGCTCATGCAGTTCTCTGGGGAAAAATCCCATGGAAGTGGTCCCGTGTTGTCTTTTTATCCATGACAACCCAGTTCAGTGGCTATTCTAGGACAATGCCAAATCTTCAGTAGGTGTCCGGATACAATGCATACTTCCTCCTCTTCCATCTATAAATGACTTGTCACCTTGCATTGAACCAACAAGTTTTTGAGAGCTAAGGTGAGTGCTGAGATTATGCTGGATTGATAGTGAGAATTGAGAGCTATAGAGGAGTTATGCTGCCAAAATATTGAGAGAGAAGAGGTCACTTTGCAAGGCATGTTTAGCTTCTGACCCAGTCAGAGGAGGTTCAACGTCAGGCCTCTTTGGTTGTAATCCTTCTCTTCTTTTATTTAATAATGAACGACTATCATTATGGTTCCACTCATGTGTCTACCGATGATATTTGAGTTATATCTTGTCTGACCGATATATAATTGCGTGTACTGGATTTTACGCTTGCGTTTGTATTGTTCTTTGCTTATGCAGGTGTCCGTTTACGTGGAGCGTACGGATTGTGACCAGCCAAAGATAAAGGACGGGAACGGCGTTTCTTCTGTAACAAATAGCGTTGGATTCCAGGTAGATCATTCTGATCGATCTTTTGATTTATGCAATTAGGAACCTGCGTGTAGCGTGTGTGATTGTTGCTAGACCCGAGTTGGGCTAGTGGGATCGCCTCTGTCCGCAGAGGGGATTTACCAGTTCAACACCTAGGATTGAAGAATTTATCACAGAAGCACTCGCTCTTAATGTCCAACTCTTTCAACAGGAAGAAACACTCTACCAAAAGATCTCGCAATGGAATTACCATTATGAAAAGAGTGATAACATTACAAATCAAGTCGTAGATTTACGACTTGATTATGATTCAATTTTTAAGAAGGTTTCTGACTTTTTGAGCTGGCAGAGATCAGAGGAAGGAAAAAGAGTGGAATTTCCCACAATCGATGAATCTTATAGAGAAATTTTATTTGCAAAATGGGATTCCCAGTGTAAAGAAGCAGAGCAGACGATGGAGGAAGTAGTGACAGCAGCAAACAACGTCATCGAGTGCATCAATGAAAATCTGCACAAGACAAATTTGATATCAGAGACCACTCCAGGATTCCTCCTAAAGGCATAATAGCTTCAAAAAAAGAGGAAACAAACAGCAGAAGTAAAGGCTGATTCAATTAAACAGGTAAACAGGTTAAATTGGGACACATACAAGCAGTACCTGATAAAGCCACATAGCCAATGGATGACCCTGAAATGCCTCATAACCTCCACCGAGAAGATAGTACCAACTCTTGCCAATTTCGTCTTTGCAGAACAATTAAACGTTGAAGTCGGCCAACTGACGCTCTTGAAGTCAATGATAGATATTTGCAACTTAAAAGAACATATGCATGATTTATCATAGATACAGTTTAGTTTTATTTTTATTTCATTTTTTGCTTAAAATGAGGAAGGTGGTTTAAACCTCCTCATCTGTTTGTGTAATATTTATTTTTAGATTTCATTAGAGTAGTATTTAAACCCCTCTTATGCATTTAAAGAGGGGTCCAGAATTTTATCAAAAACAATTCTTCAGAACATGCAGTTTGCCCCCCACTGAGGAGGTTTTGATAAAATGAATGGAACGAGATTTATTTTTATATGAGTTTGATGTTTGCTACTGAAATGCACTTTTGTACTCTTAGTGGATATTGAGTTATTTGAAGATAAATCTATATCGTTGAAGCTCATGAGTAGAACCTATTACCAATGGTATTTTTATCTCCTAATGCTTTTTACTTATGTGCCAAGTGATAAATTATTTTCAGTTATTGATATATGAAAGTCTGAATGTTCAATTGTCATTATTGCACTTCTGTATGGTGATAACTATTCTCTTTATGCTGAGTATATGAATAACCCTTATGCAATATGTTTCTCATAATTGTTTCGGCTAACTTTTTATATGAAACAATCATTTTTAATAGATTCCTTTCTCGTAGTGATTGAATGATTTTTATTATCAATTGTTGTTAGAAATTATTGTAGATCACATAAGTAAAACATTACTCCCGGGATAGTTTAAAGTTAGATGTTTTCTTTCATTAGAATAAATTACACATGTTATTTAAAAGGTAGATTAGATTTAGAATAAACATTCACCCCATAAACCTTAAAAAGAAAAACATCACCCCGTTAGTGTACCATCATAAACAGATTGGCAAACTGGTCCCATCATCCCCAGTCTGAGCCACTATTCCAAACGGAAAAGGTGCTGCTTTCAAGGTCCGGACCGGGTGGTTATCCCCCTTGTTGTAGACCTGATTTTTGGGCCTTCAACACCGTGATACATACAAATATGCATATACAAAGGATGAAGAATTAAGTGTTTTAGCAGTTTTAAAGCAAGAGTCGTGTGCACAATTTGTGGCAACACGGTTAAAAACCATCTTCAAAATGGGTTACTTTGTAGGTTAGATAAGTTATGTGTTCCTAAAGGTGAGTGATTGCAACTGATAAAAAAGGCTCACACCTCTAAAGTTGCAGGGCATTATGGTATAGGGAAGATAATGGGAAACTTGCAAAGGTATGTGTAGCAGCGTAGGATATATGAAGAGGTGGCTAGGTTCATAACAGGATGCATGATTTGTTGTACCAACAACCCTTGTAATAGAAAATAGGGCCTATATCATCCCTTTCCTATACCTACTCATCCTTAGGAAAGGATTTCCATGGACTTTGTAGGAGGTTTACCAACAACCAAGAAGGGACATGACTACATGTTTGTGAAATTTGATAGGCTTAGGAAGATGTGTGTTCTAATGCCCTATAAAAATACCATCAGTGGGAAACAACAAGGGAACTTATTCTTTTGATAGGTCTGGGTGCACTTTGGGATACAAAGGAGCATCATTTCAAACAAGGGCAGAAGATTTCTCGATGCATTATGGAATACATTATTGGAGAAAATGGACACAAAGTTGTTTCACAAAAAATTGTGTCGTGTGCAATGGATCGTTATATAACTTACAGTCTATCTTAGTAATTTTTTCGATGGAAAAATTGGAGCCATATGCTTACAAGGCCCATTGATGGGGCAAGTTCCGGTGTGGTGATTTTGGATCTGGAACCTTCCAAAGTGAGTTTGAGGCATAAAATAGCACTTTTTGGTGACAAGACATTGCAATCATAGACTATAGCCCTTCAATGTTGTTCTACACTCTTAAATCTTTCCAATGGTGTGAAAATAACCTCAATTAAAGTTCTTATGTGGAATTTATGCCCTCCACAAGTTCATATACATTATTAACGACTAGGATATCAATTGAAAGCCACATCAACCCCCAGTTTTCACATATTTAGAGCTAGTTCTTTGTGAACTTTTAAAAAGATTCCAGAGGGTCAAAAACCCTAACGCTAATTGAGGGTTGAGGCATGGAGAAACTCTATCCCTAACCCTAAAATTCTAGCAAACTATGTTAATATTGGGCCTATTGTCGCAAAATATAACAAGCCTTGGAGAGGGGTACCATTCAAGGCTATCACTAGACTAAGTGACAATAGTGGGGTAATGGCCCACTTTCACCACATCTAAATTCCCTTACTATTTATGGATTTTCACCAATGGGAGGATCCTCATAATGTATATAGGTCACCTAATAGGTATTATAAGTTTAAAGGTGCAAGGTGACAAGGAGGCCTCCAAGGTAAAGACATAATTTAGGTATAATGCTACAAGAGGAGGCAATTCACTTTCCTTGAAAGGGTCCAAATTAGGGAAACCCAAGACCTATGGTTTTATTGATAGATTGAGAGTTGGAATGACCATAGGTCTAGGTGCAAAGAAAGGGATCCCAACATGAAACTCTCAAGAGGACCCCAAGTTGAAGCTATAACCAAACTTGGGTTTAAACTAGGGAAAACAAATAGGGAAAGAGAAATTAGGAATTAAATTGGAATGAATTCCCAATAAATGGAAATTATTTTGTGGCAACCACTCAACCATCTATGAATAGACTTTCCAAGACCTAAAATTCCTCCTCCTTGTCAATTCGCACTAGGCCTTAGCTAGTTTCTTGACCTTAAGGGGGTCGAATTAGGAAAGAGAGAGAAAAGAGTAAAATTCATAGATAAAACTCGACTTGATCACCAACAAAGTATGGTAAATGTCTAGTCTTATGGTTGATGGAGCCTATGGATTCTTTAGGTTGGGTAAAACTTGCAAAGGAGTAAGGATATTTTGATGCCCTAGCATCAAAAATATAACAATTAACTTTGTGAGGGACCAAAATTCACTTGGGAGAGATAATGTAAGATCACCAAGCAGATTTCCATTTCACATATAACATAATGAGTAATGCATTCAATAATATGACTTAGCTTCCATAAAATTGATATTCAACAAAATTAGGAAACAATATTCAACCTAGATCACCAATTTTTCCATACATTAAGCATGAAATAAAAAAATTTCAATAAAAGAAACTTACAAGACAATATGCATGTACAATCTAGTCATTGATCAAACTTAACTTCCCCAAATACAAGACAATATCTCCAAGACAAAATGTTCTCCATAGATCACATCTCTCCAATAGGAAAAGAGGTCGAAATTCTCAAGTAGAGACGTTGAATTCAAAAGTGATGATGATAAAATATGAAAACATCCTCTCCTCTATTTACATGAGGAGGACAAGTCTAATTTTTGGTCTAAAAGCCCCTAAAAGAGCTTCATGTGACATGCATTGAGGCTTTTGAGTTCCAAGTATGGTGTAGAAGCCTCTAAAAATTACCATTTGAGGGTTGGACCTCAAATATCCATCAATATCCCTCTATGGTCCCAAAAATCCACTTGGGGAACCAAAAGGTGGTCTCCTATGTCTTATACTGCTCAAATATGTTCATTTTTGCTCCAACATTTAGGGCTTTCGAAGTGCTACTAGCCCTCCCATGTATCATAAGGTGAGAATATCCTCATTTGGGCCCTGAATCAACTGCCACCACTCATATGGTGCTAGGTCGATATGGGCGCACGCTAGGTATAAGCGTATCATCTTGAAGAATCATCAAATATAGTCCAAAGTGATAGAATGTTTTGGGTGTAGGAGGTGCCCATGGGTAGGTGTGATATGGTTCTACTTCTCGGAAACCTAACTGGGTGTCTATGGGTAAGGTTCCCAAGGCATGGCCTATTGAACCACCTAACAATCAAAACATAAATTCAAGCGAAAATAACCAATCATCAGGGACAATACTCATTTTTGCATCTAAGTGAATCAAGATTGAATTTAAGGGGATATTTAAGCTTCAAATACGACTTCCCTTCCAAAATTGGGTCCTTGAACTCGCAATGGTGTTCCCTCCCTAGGTAAGAGTGGCTAAAACTAACCCTATTAGGTGTTTCCAATGCCCAAGGGGAAGCAACATTTCCTCAATCCATCCTTCTAAATAATGATGGTATGGAGGGGAGAATACTCCATGGCCAAGTGCCATGGTCAAAGGGACCAACATTATGTGTATCCACATCTTCAATGTATAGATGTGAGGAGGGAGAAATCATGGATGCATGAGTTACCATCTTGGCCTTCATTTTTCCATCCCTCTTGTGTGCCTTTTAAGATTACTTGATTTTTCTTTGTGTTACTACTCATATCTCAAACGGTTAGAGGATGCTTTGAATTATGTATAGAATTTGTATTAGCCCTTAATGATGAGTCATTTCATTGCTCATAAGGGTTGGGAAATGCAAGGTTTCTTTTCATGGTGTATAGGAGCAGCATATGCTAAGGAACCGGGTGATTTCCATAATGAGTGAGGTAGAGCTCATGCTATGCTTTTGCTCACATGTTAATGTGTATGTCTCTTTTCATTTTAATATGATTTTATTTTATTTTGTGGCCATAATATGATTTTTTTTTCTTTTAGCTGCATCAACTTCCTAAGGTAAATTTATGGGGCCTACCCAGGTATGAGGATGTATGGGTGCCAAATATTAGAGAACAAATGGTCAATTGAACCTGAAGAATGAAGGTGGAATATGGACTTTTAGTGTGAGATGGAAAGTGGTAAGTATGGAATAGGGATAGATGGAACATGTTATCTCAATCAAGGCTTCCTGAGTAGTGCCCCTCTTATACCCATTGGGCCATTACGGGAGGTCCCATTGGACTAGGATTGAATATTAGCCCCCCATTTAAGGTGATTGAACATGATCATGGTCAAAACCCCTCCTCCTTCTAGGTCACACAATAATCAATATGGAAATCCCAAATAGAAACAAGCATAAGCACCCAATTGCAAAATGAATAAAGCACCTTTTGATCGAAATCCCACTTTCGTTCATGATCTCTTGCTGGATGGGTGAGAAAGTATATGACTAATGCATGCGGCACAGTTAAAATGGCATGTCATAAGCTAGTGGTCGTTGTCAAGTGTTGCATGGCTGGTCGGATTGATGTGAAGAAAAGGAGAAAAAAATTCTCCTAGAGGGTAACCCTTTTTGGTATAATAGGGTCGTTAGGAAGAAAGGGGGCTCCTCCATTCTTTTTCTATTATTGTTTTTAGAAATTAGAGCATCTAAGAGTAAAATAATAGAGAAATTATGAGATTCTATAGAGCCATCCAAGCCATAGTGTCCATGGAAACTCCATAGTGGGTTACCCTTTCTTTCTACTTCCATTTCATAATTAAGAAAAAGAGAGCATAGGTCTCACCTTCAAGCTAGGCTTCTCACAAATTGGGTTGTTGAGGTCACATCTTATGTTCATTTATGTGGATGGTGTGTTTATTTTCTTGTTCTTTCATTCAATTTTAGTTATTTCCATAAATTTGAAAACTAAGCTAGTAATAATAATTTTGAGATCTAAGCTAATAAATAACACAATAAAATAATTTAGAATATTTGCAAGATATGCCATGATGAATTATTCGTAAGTGGAATATTTTTCGACAATTTATTGATCATATTGGCATTAGAGTAGTTTTGTTTGGGGAATTTGTGGGAAGTTGCAACATTTAGGAATTGGATTGAAAAGAATGTCTCATGACCCTTCTCATAGTGGATCTAGCAAACAAATTTGGACCTCTTGGGGAGGTTGGTGGCTCTAACTCAAAAGTTGGATTGGATGAGACATCGTGAGATAATGATGACCCAAAAAAGGAGCTCGAAGAGGAGATAGAGAAAGAGCCATCAAGTTCCAATCACATCACATCTTCACAATCCCTATTTAAAATGAAAGTGAAAATGGACATCAAACCCTACCAAGGTGAGCTTGATGTTGTTGGTTTTTATATAGCATAAGGAGGCATTTCCTGTTAAAATTGGAAACTAGGCAAACTCCATGTGGGTCATCTTATTTATGCCTGTTGATATTTTTCCTTAATTCCTCTCGTCGAGAGGTGTAGGATTGATCTAACCATCATCCGATTCCAACAAGTATTTATGGGGATATGAATTTATTTGTATTTACTTGACAAATTGTCAAGGTCGGCCAACAGCGAAATGTGTGGCACACATGCTCAGCGTTTCATATAAATAAAAGTGAGGTTGAGGTATTGTTCACTCATTTCATCTCTCACACATTCTTCTCTCCTTAGTTGATTGGGTTTACACACAAGGAAGAGAAGCTCGCACGTGGGAAAGAGGAGGACGCATAAGGGCAAGGAAGGAGGACGTAGGAAGACGCGGAAAGGATGCAGAAGCTGCAGCAAGATGTTTTGACCAGCGTTGACCAAGTGTTGACTTTTCAAGAGTGCGGTTTTGGTGTGGCTGCCTCTCGTAGGCAGGCCGTAGTTTTTGGCACACAAACCGAGGCAATTTGACCTCTGGTTTGACCAACGTTCACTGCCCTAGTTTGTGGTAGCAAGGTGACTACAATTTGACTGTGTTTTTCGGACTGTTTATGGGTTGCCTCTTCTTAATGTTGGAGGCCTAGATGATTGGGAAATTGACCAAGCATATTGGAGGTCAATTTCATCTTGATTGACCAAATTTTACTTCGCTAGTTAGGTTTTCTCCTGCTGTCATAAAATTACAGATTTATGTATTTGTACTATTTATTTCTGCGGAACTATTGAAGATTAAAGAAGAATTGATCAAAGGGTTTCCCCACAATGAGGTTTGTCTCTAGCTAGCCGCTGCATCTGGTGTCTCTTGTCTTGGCTTGTTTTCTATCTATATATTAATGTTCTATCTGCATTTTACTTTACGTTTATGTGATCGTTGTACAGTGGTTAAGAAAAAGAAATTGAAGTAAACTACACTAAGCGTAAAACATACCATAAATTAACATGGTATCAGAGCTGAGGTGAAGACAAAGCCCAAGCAAAAACAAGAGCACGAGAAATCACCAAAGGTTGTTGAAGAAATCCTAAAGACTTCATGGGGTCCTTATCACACTTCCCCGCAGAACACAAGCTCCATGAGAAGTCCGACTATCACGGATGGAAGGTGTCTCTCGATCTGACATTGGAAGAGCAGGAAGTGTTGGACCATGTGAGAGGAAGAATCATTGAGCCTCCATCAAATGCATATGTTGCTGCTAAGAACAAGTGGACCAGGGGAGAAGTCAAAGCAAACAAGATCATTCGGGACTCTATCGATAAGCGTCTAGTGGCCTATGTTTCCGAGTTGACCACCTCCAAGGAAATCTACGATACACTGGTAAGCTTATTTAAAGTTAATGATGCAAATCAAGTTTTGTTCCTTAAGAATAAGCTGAAGGAAAGTAAGAAGGGAAAAGATGAGAGTATGCAAGCCTACTTCTTAAGGATCACCGAGATCAAGAATGATCTCCTATCATTTGAGGAAGTCATTCCTGATGGGGAACTGACAATCACTACTCTTGGAGGGCTCCCATTTGAATGGTATATATTCAGAACCACTCTTCTCAACAATAATGTAATCCTGGGATTTGGGGAATTGATGGTGAGATGCATTCAAGAAGAAACAAGGATGGAATGGAAGAGAAGGAAATCCCTGCACTTAGAGGCAATCCCGATGCATTCTCCTCTCATGCTAAAAGGAGAAATAATTCCTGGACAAAATCTAAGGCAAACGTCGGATTGAAAGGTGGAAGGAGTGCCTGATAGAAAGGACACATCTCATGATGATGATCAAAATCACCCCCGAGGCAATTCCAACAACAATCAAAGGAAGGGCAAGTTCAATGGAAAATGAAAGAGGAATGTCGGAAATCAAGGAAGTGGTCAACCCTCCAAGAAGGCAAGAAACTCCAGGTATGAATCTAACAGTGTTAACAATAAGCAAGATGAATATTATCTACCAGTGGCCCTCTCTACTACTTCTCCCCCAGACTCGCTAGGAAATTGGCTTATTGATAGTGGTGCCTCAAGGCACTTCACTGGTTACAAAGAAGCTCTCTCTAATCTGATAGAGAAGGAGACCAACATGGAAATTATTCTTGGGGACAACTCCAAATATCCCATGAAAGGCATAGGGAATGTCTCTCTTAAATTGAATCAGGGTAATACAATTCATTTGCAAGAAGTCCTATATGTACCTGATCTCAAAAAGAACCTAGGGTCCATTTCGGCATGGAAGACAAAGGCTACAAGGTGGCCTTCATCGATGGCAAGGTACGTGTATGGAAAAAGAATTTCAAAGATGCTTTCACTAATGGTTTTCGGGTTGACTCTTTATATCACGTCGGAGAAAGTCTGTTGGGTGTCATGACTTGTGACACATCTCTTCAGTGTGAACTATGGCACCGAAGGTTTGCCCACCTTCATTATAAAGCTCTACCTAATGTGAGACAAATGGTGACCGGGATGCCCGAGTTCAAACTAAATCAATAAGGTGTATGTCCAAGATGTGCCGAAGGAAAGCTCAAAAGGGGACCATTCCCCTCAATCCATAGCAAGACCTCCGATATATTGCAGTTGGTTCACTCTGACACATATGGTATGATGCATGTGAATTCTTTGGGAGGATATTTATATTACCTCACTTTTATAGATGATTATTCTTGCAAGACTTGGATATACTTCTTGAAAAAGAATGATGAAATGTTCTCCTAGTTTCGTCACTTCAAAACCTTGATCGAGAATCAAACCGAAAAGAAGATCAAGATCTTAAGGACTGATAATGGGATTGAGTATGAATCCAATGAGTTCCATGGCTTTTGCAAAGAAGTTGGCACTAAGAGGGAGACTACAACACCATATACCCCTAAGCATAATGGTGTGGCAGAAAGGAAGAATCGCACGATTGTGGAAGTTGTTCGTGTTATGATCCATGATCAAAGGCTTCCGAAGTTTCTATGGGCCGAAGCTGCAAATATTGTCGTATATGTTCAAAACTGATGCCCTCATCAAGCATTGGGTTCCAAGACTCCCGAAGAAATGTTCGCTAGTAAGAAACCTAGCATATCTCATTTTTGAATTTTTGAAAGTCCTGTATATTTTCATGTGCCAAAAGAGAAAACGAATAAATTGGGTGCATCTGGAAAAGAAGAAGAAGGAATCTTCGTGGGCTATAGCGAAAATACTAAGGGCTATAGAGTCTATGTAGTTGGTCAAAGGGAAGTTGAAATTAGCCATGATGTCACCTTTAACGAAGATATGGATCTTAGAAAAGTTGACAATCTTCCCATACTAAGGAAATCTGGAGACGCTGACACCAGGAAACCAGAGGAAAACGAAGATGAGACGGTGCTCGATGTAAAAGAACCTATGGATCCTATTGATCCCCCTCCGCAAGAGCCTTCCTCTTCTAGGAAGAGGCCTTCATGGCTTAGGGGGACACTTAATTGTGCCGAAGGACACATTGCACCCAGAGGGGACTTTCCGAGAAAGTAAGACGCCGGCCAGATATCAGGGATACTTGACCATCATGAGCATGATCATTCAGAATGAGCCTTCATCATTCGCAGAAGCTGTCAAGCATCAAGTATGGAAGGATGCTATGACTAAATATTATGAGTCCATCATGAAGAACGATGTCTGGGATGTGGTCCCCAGACCCCAAGACAAAACAGTGGTCACTTTGAAATGGCTTTACAAGATAAAGCATGGCGCTAATGGAAGTGTTGAAAAGTATAAGAATCATTTTGTCGCTCATGGCTTCTCTCAAAAGGAAGGTATACACTATGACGAGATATTTTCACCTATTGCCCGATACACCACCATTCGCTAGAGCTTGGTATGAGAGGATCGATAGATACTTGATGAAGTTGGGATTCACTAGGAGTGAAGCCCACCCTAACCTTTACTTTAAGGTTGAAGATGACAAACCTCTCATACTGGTGTTGTACGTTGATGACCTCTTTCTGACAGGGGCAAACCCTCTCATTCACAAATGTAAGAGAGAGTTGGCTTCTGAGTTTGAGATGAAGGACCTGGGACTGATGCACTATTCCCTAGGACTAGAAGTTTGGCAGAAGCCAGGGGAGATTTTCCTATCTCAAGGAAAATATGTGGTGAACGTATTGGAGAGATTCGGCATGGTGAACTGCAACCCTGCGACTAACCCGATAGAGCTTGACTTCAAGAAGTTAGGTGGTAGTGTTGCCGGACCTGTTTTGCAAAATGCTACCGAGTATCGTCAACTCATTGGAGCATTGATGTTCTTGGTGAACTCTCGTTTGAATATATGTTTTGCAATCAACATATGGTTGAGCCCCACCACACACATTGGATTGGATTGGTGCCAAGAATACGTTGAGATACCTCTGTGGCACAATCACTCATGGGTTGAGATATACCGCCGAAGATGTGAGACTACATGGATATATCGATGATGATTGGGCAGGCAGTGTAGTGGACCGAAAGAGCACTTCTAGGTGTTGTTTCTCTTTGGGATCTACCTCAATATCTTGGATGAGCAAGAAGCAAAGCTCGCTGGCTTTGAGCACCGCTGACACAGAGTACATTGCTGCGAGTATGGCCTCTTGTGAGGCTATCTGGTTGTGAAAGCTCTTCAGTGAGTTGTTTGGATTTACATTGGATACTACCATGATCCTGTGTAACAGCCAAAGCATGATTCGTTTATCAGAGAATCTTGTATTTCATGATCGCTCCAAGCGGGGAGACTTTATGACTTGGTTGGGTCATAAAGGACTTTTACCAAAGGGGACCTATACATTTGCCTTAAAAGCCATAAAAAATTTTGGCGAGAGGTAAAAGGCCCTAGATACTCACATTTCCCACCCCAAGATGGACATATCTATAGACATACATCTGCATCGCACGCTCATGAACTTATCTTATGAAGGATAAATTTCAACTAAAGGGAAATTTGGTGCAGCCAAGGAGAATACCTCTCTCAATAAGAGGAAGTGTTGATTTTTGTGTAGCATCGATAAGCATTCCCGTACGCTAAGAGGCCTCCTAAGTTGGCCTAAAAAATTATGGAAATTAAAATAAAATAAATTTTATTTTAGGCATCATGTAGGCTCAAGAAGTCAAGTTGACCCAACCATGAAAGGGTGTCCTTGATAAAATTCACCCATTCGGCTTGTATATATATACATGATGTGACACTTCATTTGATCACCCACTCATTGCCATCATCTATCTTCTATAGTGTCGACACATGGGAGCAAATAGAGGACAAATTCACTGAAGTTTGGACTTGGATTTTGGCACAAATTTCTAGACAATTTAGAATTGTTAACCTTGCTTAAAAACAAATTATCCTATAAGAAAGGTTGTTGAGCTTTCTCCCAAGTTTGGATTTCCAAAGGAAAAAATGTTCTTGTGCATGGTTGCCTCTTTATGATCATTGTTCCCGCTACATTTACTATTAAAATTTTTGTGTATAATTGTTCAATTATATTAGTAGCATTCGATAAATTGGTTGAAGATCATTAGGTCGTAATTATCAAATTAGAAGATTGGTTTTTACTATGCATATTGTAGAGAATTCAACAGATGTTCAGTTGAATCATTGGTTGCAACAATTAGAAGTTTTGTTTCAATGCCCATAACATAGTAAAAGAGTAAAATATTTCATTTGCTTGACTGAACATAGAGGGCCATGCACTAATCTATCAAGAAATCCAAACATAGACACCTAAGCTGGAGGGTGATCCACTACTAAGTGAGAGGAGTTCAAAACCTCATCAAGTCCCAATTCTACCATGTTGGGCATGTAGTGGACCAAAGCATATGTTCGCATCACTTCAAGCAAAGGCAAGAGTGGAGTATGGAAAAGTACACCACTAAGTTCAAAAAAATGGTGATTATGTTGGGTATATTTCCAAGATTCAAAATGTACTCTTCAAGTATTTGTGGGGTCCACAATGTCATTTATGAAAACAAGTGATGCTATTCAAACCTAGGATAGTTGATGAGGCATGTGTCAGTGCCTAGAGAATATAAGAAATAAAAAAAGACAACTATGTGGTTCCAAATAAGAAGACAACCAAGAAGCTTCCAAGGATTGAAGACGAAATGAAACGGAAATAATATGATAAGAAGAGAAAAACCATTGCACATCAATAAAACGATTCAAACAACAACTACAACCATTGTAATATCAAAGGTAACATTGAAGATAAGTATCAAATGTTGCTTCTAAGGTTGAATCCAAAGAACTATAAGAAGGATGCTAAGAAGAACCTTTTAACATAGATTCAGGAACTTCACCTCTAGGATAGTGTCTCCATGGATTTTGTTGGTTGTTTTCAAACAATTAGGAAGGGATGTGACTATCTATTTGTGGTAGTGTAACAAGTTCAGTGAAATGTGCATTCTTATGCCTTGTTGCAAGAAAAGGACAAGAAACAATAAGCATGTTCTTTGAAAACGTTTGGTTGCACTTTGGGATACCAAAGAGTATTATCTTTAGATACGGATACAAAGAAAATCAAGGCAATTTAGACTACACCTTGGCACTAAGATGGACACCAAGTTGAAGGGATCTACAACTTTCCATCCACAAATAGATGGGAAGATGATTGTGGTCAATCAAACATTGGTTTAACTTCTATGTTCTAGTCAAAAGCATTAAATGACCTAGGAGGAAAATTGTATGTGCATTCAACACTTTTATAACAAATCAGTCCACACTTTCACCAATAAGTCCCCTTCTAAAACTTGTTTTATGTATTTGTTGCCTTCATCGTTGAATGCGTATGTAGGTAGCATGGTGAAGCAAGGGAAGACATCATATGAAATCCACTTAAAGCAACAAAATGGTTGAAAAGATTAGGCAAATCCATTGCAAGTATATGAAACATCGAAGAAGTCATAGGAAAAGTACAAGGCCCAACATGATCAACGCACAATCAAGAAAACATTCAAGGCAAGAGAGTGGTTTTGGTTGAATTTGAAAAACAAAGGCTACAAGTTCTTAGTAAGATAAAAGCTCTATGATATGGTCCTTTTGAAGTACTAGAGAGTGCAGGTGATAATACCTATCGACTCAGTGTACTACCATATATGTGCATTTATTCAATAGTTAATATGTTATTGGATTAAGGCACTGAGGACCAAATCCTACCTATTATAGAGAACTTAGCACCATAATCTTGGGAAAATTTGAAAAAACATAAAATTTTGTGGAATAAGTCCAAAATTACCAGATATGGATAACATGAACTCTAGTAGATAGGTTCAAAGGACAACTTCTAAGGCCAAATGGTACTCGGGGAAAAAGGGAGGAAAAAAAAGGTTTATTTACCTCATTTGCTAAACGCTTTTAGGGATCAAAAGCCTCCCTAGAAGTGGAGGTATGATCCAAAAGAGATCATTACATAATTCGTCATCTATCTTGGTACTTTTACATGTAAAAATTAGAGGAAGTCTTATAGGGCCTATTTTAGGGGCATGTCCTAGTTTGGTGAATTGGAATTCAAAACCTTTGAAAGCTAGTTTGAGGCATTAAACAACACTTTTTGGGGTCAAAACTTTGTAAGCATTATTCACAACCCCTCAAGTTCTCCAACTACGTGAAAATTACCTCAATTAGAGTTTATATATAGAGGTTGTCTTCTACAAGTTAACTTGCCTTGTTCAACACCATAATATTAGGTAGATGCCACGTCAACCCCCATTATGCACACATGTGGGTCTAATCACTAGTGGATATTCAAGAAGATTTTAGAGGTTAAAAAACCCTAATGTTATGCACACATGTGGAGCTAATCACTGGTGGATTTTCAAGATTTTAGAGGGTAGAAAGCCCTAACCCTAGTCAAGGGTTGAGACTAATGTAAACAAGGTAAGTTATCATATTGTTATCTTCTTGAAACCAAACTTGTCATCACATGTTGAATTGCTTTGTACTCTATCTCAAGCTTATTAATTTGATATTTTTACCAAGTGACCAACTCTAGAATTTATCATCATCATCATGGTCTTCTTCCTACGAAGACATTCTCATAATTGTGTCAAAAATGGAAGTTTGTCCCCCACAAATTCTCATAGTCTCCTTAAACTCCAACAAATGCTCATTAATTCACAAATGGGCTAACTGTAGTTTTCCATCATCCCACATTCCAATTCTATAGATGATAATTGAAGGTAATTCTCTCCCTAGGCTACCTTTGTTCTCTCACAAAATTTACCCCTAATTTCTTGCAATCTTACACTACTATCTCAACGCCCAAACTAACAATTCAATAGAGTTGTAATCATAACCAAGGACTACCATAAAATCAAAAAAATGTGTTCAAAAGCCACCAACTGACCTCTACAATAAGACCAAGAAATTTCTCCCATAAATGCCAAGTCTATCCCTCTATTTCTTCCCATGAATGTTGAGCTCAACTATATCCACCAAAACTAAGTAATCTCTCCCATAAATGCCAAGTCTATCCCACCATTTCTTCCCATGAATGTTGAGCTCAACTATATCCACCAACACTAAGTATGAAACAAGAGGGGAATGCACCAAAAACACAACCAGAGCCAAATACAAACAAATGGGAGGAATGACAAGCTTGGCATATTATATTATCCCACCTTCGTCTCCCTACAATGAGCCTAAACTATATGTGCCTAGTCCCAACATCAAATACACTAGCCTAGTGTAGGAATGTGAGTGAGTTACTCCAACTTAAGTCACAACCTACCATCCTGAATTCATGTTGTCACTTGTCAAAATCAGAAATCCATAACAAATTTTGGGTACTAATTCATGAATAACGTCAAGGGATAGATGTTGTGATTATCCCCCGATTTATCCTTATTTTCTCTACCTTTAAGTAGAAGACTTCATTAACTTGTATATTATGATTCCTATACCTTTTAACATGGAAGAAATCAACACTTGTAAACCTTTTAACATGGAAGAAATCAACAATTGTAAACCTTTACCTCAGATTGGAAGAAATCAACACTTGTAAACCTCTTTACCTCAGATTGGATTGTAGAAAAGAGCCTTGCTAACTCGCAATCCAGAGTGAAGAAGCAGCTCATGTGCTTTATAATAATTGCAGTCTCCAATAATAATCAAGCTCCTAATATGCCAATCAAAAAGCTAGAATCCTTAATAAAGAGAAAGTGCTTTAGCTTGATTTTTTATCACTACACCTAAAGCCTATTCAAAACTAATTTCATGAGTTCCACTTGGTTCTATAGTAAATTAGCTCAAATATTGCAATGTAAAACACTCTAATTTATGTTAAACATAAAGATCATTAGTATACCTTGAGACGGATTGCGAACCAATTTTTTATTAAAACATTCATGTTAAACAAAAACGTTTATCTCAACAATTTAAATATAATTTAACATATTTAATACCATAATTTTAAAGCCACGAAAAAAATTATATAAAATAATAATAATCAAAATCAGAATTCGGGAAACAAAATGAATACGAGCACAAAATCAAAAAATGAGAAAATATATATAATATAATATATATATATATTTCCTTGCACCCAACGTAATCTAAGTTATAGCTGCATGATAACATATAGCAAAATAAATATTATTCAGTTTGGCAGAACGTATTCACCTAACCACAACCTAAGATTGAATCCTTACTCTCAAACAATACGAAACTAATTAAATGTGCAAAATACTTTGCATTGAGAGGAACTTCATGTAAAAAACTTTAAAACAAATCTAAGAGAATTGCTTTTGGAGCCCTTCATGCAACGAACTATTTTCAAGCAAAATAAAAATTAGCATCAAGACTTCCTTGTTTAACCGTCATAAAAATTCACTTTTGCAATTGTTAGATTGATATTTAGCTTGGTATTCAATCTAAACAACATATATTCACGTTGTGCCATACACAACATTTACAAAATAGTTGGTAAGCGAGATTTCAAAATGTGCCCCCATGGCAGATAAATATTTCGTTGTACCTCCTACATTACAAAATAGATAACCTGAAAACAGAACCAAGGCTAACTGCCATCATTTTATCTTTTCAATTATCTCTGATATCGTTCCATCCAAATCCCACTGTTTTAGTTTGGTGAAAGGCCTCGGCATATCCTGCAAAGTCCACACCACATTATTAAACTCCGAAGCTTACATGGAAAATTATAGCCTACAATAGCTTTACCATTCGTTCCAAAACAGTTACGGGTCATGGAGAAATTCCAACGTTTATTACTTTCGTATTAAAATCTTCCCATATTGAAGTCCTAACACAATGTGATTTCTCTCTTCCATGAGAAAAGATATCAAAAGACCTACTATTAACAAAATGATTTGAGCATATATGAAAATTTGAGAGTCAAAATAGTAGTCTTCAAAAGATTAATTTGGAAGCACAATATTAAGTTCACGTTATTGCAAACAGTACCTGAAGAGAGAGGAATATGTTTCCTTCTCCATCACGAATCTCAAAACATCCTCTTCGCGGCTGCAAACATGAGATCATAAGCATATAGAAAACTATATAATATTATCAAATTGAGAAAATATAACCGGAAAAAGACAACAAAGCACACTGCAGCAGTGTGAGTTGAAACAAACATTATAACTGCAACCATTTATTTTTCAATCAGGTTAGTTCAGACAGTACTTTTCTATGTAGGTTGGTTCACATAGTATTGCAGAAATTAACATCAGAATTCAAACCTGCTAATATAAAAAAGGCATCAATTTCAAAGAAACCAAATATTGACCCATGAGATTATGATCACAAGCATGTTTAAACAGCAAGTATAGAAGGCATACTGACTTGGTCAAAATATAGAACCAACAATAGTGATAATTCAATAAGTGAAGTTGTGAATAACTATTTGCAGTGCAGATGGCATCTATACTACGGCTGAGGTCAGATACCATATAATCAAATTTTAAGCAATCTTCACCATGCAGCACTGTGAAACTTCAAAACCTAGTTAATCAAAAGACTTTATGATTCATATCTAGTCAAAAGAGGTCCAGGATTGTCAGACATTATCTCTGGCCAAATGCATTTGCTGTTGCCAATGAAACATTTCGAAGGCTTCTTAAAAACATCTCAGCTGCCAGTGATCAAGAACAAGATGTGTGCATATCAAAACATATATTATATAAGCAACAGTTTATTAGCATGACTAGGGCCAAAACAAGAACCCAATAGAGTAACATGGGCTAGATATACCGATCTGTTTCGTAGTCATTTTAAAGAAATTATTTGCAAACTATAGATTGATAAAATCTCCAGCATCTCACACATTTCGAGTTCCTTGTAAGTAACCCAAAGTATAAAAAAGATGAGCACATAAGCATGTTGTTGGAAAATTTTGTGGATGCTAGTATATGGTTCCATGGTTCCAATCCTTAGGTGCTTTCTCTATTTCATCTTGGAATGACTTTGTCACTAAGTTCAAAAGAAGATGGTTCAAAGAAACGGCATGTTGTTGAGTTGTACAAAAGCTTCCTCTCTAGTAAAAGAGAAAAAGAAGAACATGTTAAAGAATTCAATCAAACAAGGTAGTTCTCACGATCTACTTTAATGCCTTTAATGGGAAGTTAGCATTTGATGTTAGGAACAAGAAGCCCATCGATCATTCTCAAGCCCAGAATATCACCTTTGATCTTGATCAAGCAATGAAGGAATCATCCGTTAATATTGCGCAATTAGATGATCAAGACACCCCTATAAAAGAGAATGAAACATCTCCTAGTGAAGACTTGGTGTTTGCCAAAAACCAAGAAGTTTAAAAAGAAAAGGCACAAGGAATAACCTCCCAAGATTGTAAAGGTAGATTCTCATGTTGACCATGTACATGTTAACAGTCTGAGAAGCAGAGAGTACAGAGCAGTGGACAAATTTTTTCAAAGATCATTATCATTATTCAGCATCAATTTTATCATTGTAAACCCAATTTTCGCTTTTATGTTGTAAATGATTCTAGTATGACTATTAAGCCATGTAATAACACCTAGCTAAGCCTATGATTCTTCTCAAAGAGTTTCATCCTAGAGAGTTGTTTAAACTCCCCAAATTATGTGTATTTGTAAACACAGATTATCGGCAAGTTTTTCTCCCAGATATACCGCAAAGCCAGGGTGGAATTCTTTAACAATGTCTTAGGTGAGTCTTAGTGTTTATCAAGTCTATATATTTTTCATACTAAATCCTCTCTTTTGTCGCAGAATTGGGTAAAGTCTTGAGAGTCTGTGTCAAAGGGTATTTCCCCTTCTATGGTTGATAATGTAATATTTGATGTAAAAGTGTGTTTAGGAATAATTTAGTGCATGGTTACTCATATTTAGACACCATGACTAAATTATTTTATTACAAACACACTTGCAGCATTGAAAAATATTTATTCTCCTCTTGAGTCTTTTAATTAATTTTTCTCACAAAAATAAAAAGAAATAATTAGCTATAAAATTAATTATTTGAGTCAAAAAAATAATTTGAGAGAAATTGCATTCTCTCCAAGTGGAAAATCTTTGAAAATTAGTGAATCAAAAAATAATTAAATTTTGGAGGTCCTCCACCAAGAGAAAAATGGATATTTTAAGAGAAATTGACCCGTTGGACCTTGGTGGGTATGTCAAAGTGAATTTTTTGAGGATATTAGTCCAAAATATTATTTTTTGAATTAATAAAAAAAGGTTTCTAAGAGAAATTCGAATTTTCCTCAAAATAAAAAATAAAAATCCTATCAGCCACGGGGCGTAGAATAGGCGGTGATGGGGTGTACTGTTAAGCCACTCCGTGATGTGAAGGTCACTAATTCGAAACTTCGTGGGCAAAAATCCAGTCATGTTAAAGGCTAGTGTGGCCTAGGCCGAGTGCGATCCTCGAGTGATTTTGATGGCTTAGATGCCCCTGGACCATGTTTTCTCAAGCCACAAGTCAAGCCTGGTGTAATTGTTAAAATTGACAACTAGGCCCAAACTCCATGTGTGTCATCTTATTCATGGCTGAAAATATTTTTATTAGATTCCTCTCGTCGAGAGGTGTATGATTGATCAAAAGATCATCTGATTCCGATAAGTATTTATGGACATATGAATTTATTTTGATTATGGAATAATTATCAAGCCGACCAACGACTCATGTACGCTCAAAAGCCCAACAGACGCATCTATTCATCATCAACACTTGTGTATAAATACAGATGGTCTTTTCTTCATTTGGACACACTCATCTCATCAAATCTCTCTCTCTCTCTCCTACGCAAAAAAGAGGCTCTTCTCCTACTGCACAGAAAGAGGCTCTTCTCTCACACGTGTGGAAGGAAGGACGCAAATTTAGGGCTGCAACTGCAGATCCAAAGTTTGACCAGCGTTGACCATCAGTGTCCCTCTCAAAACTGTGTTGTAGGTGATCCTGACTCTCTGTGGAAGGCCGCATTTTTTGGTGAAGGAATCAAGTCGATCCGACCGTCGACGATCGATTTGCAAGATATTGTCTGCCCTAGTTTAGGGCTGATCTAGGATTTGATGCTGCGGATGTAAATCAAATTTATGCACTATTTCTCTCTACTGAATTATTGAAGATAAAAGAAGATTTGATATAAGGGTTTCCCCATATTGGGGTTTGTCCCTGGCTAGCTGCCACATCTTGTGTCTCTTGTCTTGGCTTGTTTTTTGTCGATCGTTTAATGTTCTATCTGCACTTTACTTTATGTACAGGTGATTGCTAATATGTGGATAATAATAAGAAAGATAAGTAAACTGCTCTAAGCATAGAACATACCATAAATTAACATGGTAACAGAGCTGAGATGAAGACAAAGCCCGAGCAAAAGCAAGAGCAATCACCGAAGAGAAGATTGGCAAGGCTATCCTAAAAGAACTATGGGGTCCTCAACACTCTTCCCTACCGAAGACAAGCTCCGTGAGAAGTTTAACTATCACGGATGGAAGATGTATCTCAATCTAACCTTAGAAGATCAAGTAGTGTTGGACTATGTAAGAGGCAATATTGTTGAACCTCCATCAAATGCACCCGCTTCTGCCAAGAACAAATGGAAAACCGGTGAATTCAAAACAAAGAAGATCATCTGGGACTCTATCGACAAGGGCTTTGTGGTCTACATCTCCAACCTGAACACCTCCAAGGAAATCTACGATAGACTGGTGAGTTTATTTAATGTTAATGATGCAAATCAAGTTCTGTTTCTTAGAAATAAGCTGAAGGAACTCAAGAAGGACAAAGATGAGAGCATGCAAGCATATTTCTTAAAAATCATCGAGATCAAGAACGATCTCCTATTTATTGGAGAAATTATTACAGATAGGGAAATGGCACTCTCAACCCTTGGAGGATTACCATCTGAATGGTACATGTTCAGGACTACTCTTCTCAACAATAACGTAATTCTTGGTTTCGAGGAATTAATGGCAAGATGCATTCAAGAAGAAACAAGGATAGAAGAAAGAAATGCCAATGCCTAAAGGGCCTCCTGTTGCCTTTTCTTCTCATGCTAAGAAAAGAAATAATTCTGGGACTAAAACAAAAAGAAAGGTTGGACCTAAGAGTGAAAGAAACGGACGATGTTACATTTGCGATAAAGCAGGTCACTATGCAAGGGAATGCCCTGATAGAAGGAGCTCTCACCAGCACAACGATCAAAATCCCTCTCATGGCAATCAAAGGAATGGCAAATCTAATAGCAGCGGTAAAAGGAGTGCTAGAAATCTAGGAAGAGGACAACAATTCAAGAAGGCTAGAAATTCCAGGTATGAATCTAACATTGCTGACAATAAACAAGATGAATATTATCTACTCGCTGCTCTATCTACCTTTGCTCCTCCGGACTCGCTAGGAAATTGGCTTATTGATAGTGGTGCCTCAAGGCACTTCACTGGTTACAAAGAAGTTCTCCATAATCTGATAGAGAAAGAAACTAACCTGGAAATTGTCCTTGGAGATCATATGAAATATCCCGTGAAAGGTGTAGGCAATGTCTCTCTCAAATTGAATCAAGGTAATACGATCCACTTACAGGATGTATTATATGTACCTAACCTCAAAAAGAACCTAGTGTCCATCTCAGCAATGGAAGACACAAGCTACAAGGTGACCTGCAACGATGGCAAGGTACGTGTATGGAAAAACAATGTTAAAGATGCCTTTACACTTGGGTTTTGCATTGATTCATTATATCAGGTCGATGGAAGTCCGCTAGGTGTCATGTCTTGTGACACATCTCTTCAATCCGAACTTTGGCATCAGAGGTTTGCCCACCTTCATTATAAAGCTCTACCCGATGTAAGACAAATGTTGATAGGGATGCCCGAATTCCGAGTAGAGAAAGAAGGTGTATGTTTGGGATGTGTCGAAGGAAACATCAAAAGGGGACGATTCCCCTCAAGCCAAAGCAAGACCTCCGATATATTACAGTTGGTTCACTCGGACATATCTGGTATGATGCCCGTGAACTCCTTGGGAGGATATTCATATTACCTTACTTTTACAGATGACTATTCTCGAAAGACTTGGATATACTTCTTAAAAAAGAAGGATGAAGTGTTCTCTTGGTTTTGACACTTCAAAGCCTTGATCAAAAATCAAATCAAAAAGAAGATCAAAATCTTAAAGCACTGATAATGGGATTAAATATGAATCTAACAAGTTTCATGACTTTTGTAAAGAGGCTGGCATTAAGAGGGAGACTACTACACCATATACTCCTTAACAGAATGGTGTGGCGAAAAGGAAGAACTGTACAATTGTGGAAGTTGTTCGTGCCATGCTCCATGATCAAAGACTTCCGAAGTTTCTATGGGCCGAAGTTGCAAACACCACCGTATATGTACAAAACCGATGCCCTCATCAAGCATTGGGCTCCAAGACTCCTGAAGAAATGTTCACCAGTAAGAAACCTGACGTATCTCAGTTTAGGATTTTTGGAAGCCTTGTATATTTTCATGTGCCGAAAGAAAAAAGGAATAAATTGGGTGCATCTACAAAGAAAGGAATCTTCGTGGGCTATGGTGAAAATACTAAGTGCTATAGAGTCTATGTAGCCGGTCAAAGGGAAGTCGTGATTCATGATGTCACCTTTGACGAAGATATGGCTCTCAGCAAGGTGAACAATCTTCCTACTTTAAGGAGCTCTCAAGAAGCTGACACCAGGGAACCAAAAGAAAAAGATGATGTAATAATGCTCGATGTGGATGAACCCATAAATCTTATTGATCCACCTAAGCCTTCCTCTTCCAGGGAGAGGCCCTCTTGGCTTAGGGGGCTACTCGATGATGCTAAAGGACACACTGCACCCCAAGGAACCTTCCGTGAAAGTAAGAAACCTAACAGGTATCAAGGATACCTGACCATCATGAGCACGATCATACAAAATGAACCTTCATCATTCTTAAATGTTGTCAAGCATCAAGTATGGAAGGATGCTATGACCGAAGAATATGAGTCTATTATGAAGAATGATGTCTGGGAAGTAGTTCCCAGACCCCAGGACAAGACAGTTGTCACTTCTAAATGGCTTTACAAGATAAAGCATGTCGCAGATAGAAGTACGAAAAAGTATAAAGCTCGTTTTGTTGCTCATGGCTTCTCTCAAAAGGAAGGTATAGACTATGACGAGATATTTGCACATGTTGCCAAGTATACCACCATCCGCTCGATCATAGCCCTTGCGGCTTCACAAGGATGGAACCTACATCAGATGGATGTCAAGATCACGTTCTAGCATGGTTCGATCAAAGAAGAGGTCTACGTGGAGCAATTCAAAGGATTTGAGATTTATGATCGAAAATCTCACGTATGCGGGTTGAAGAAGGCTCTCTAAGGGCTGAAGCAAGCACCCCGAGCATGGTATGAGAGGATCGATAGCTACTTGATGAAGCTGGGATTCACTAGGAGTGAAGTTGATCCTAACCTTTACTTTAAGGTTGAAGATGACAAACTCTCATATTGGTGCTATATGTGGACAACCTTTTCCTAACAGGTGCAGACCCTCTCATTCACAAATTTAAGAGGGATTTGGCTTTTGAATTTGAAATGAAGGACTTAGGACTGATGCACTATTTCCTAGGACTTGAAGTTTGGCAGAAGCCAAGGGAAATTTTCCTATCTCAACGAAAATATGTGGTGAAGATATTGGAAAGATTCGATATGGTGGACTGCAAGCCCGTAACTACCCTGATAGATCTTGACTTCAAAAAGTTAGGCAACAGTGCTTCTGGACCTGTTTTACAAAATGCCACCGAGTATCGGCAACTCGTCGGAGCATTAATGTTCTTAGTGAACTCCCGTCTAGATATATGCTTTGCAGTCAACACATTAAGTCAACATATGGTTGAACCTCACCACATACATTGGATTGGTGCCAAGAATCTATTAAGATATCTTCGTGGCACAATTACTTATGGGTTGAGATACACTGCCGGAGATGTGAGACTACTTGGATACACTGACGCTGATTGGGCAGGCAATGTGGTGGATCGTAAGAGCACTTCCAGGTGTTGTTTCTCCTTGGGATCTGCTTCAATATCCTGGATGAGCAAGAAGCAGAAGTCGGTGGCTTTGAGCACCGCCGAAGGAGAGTATATTGTTGCTAGCATGGCCTCCTGTGAGGCAGTCTAGTTGTGAAAGCTCTTCAGTGAACTGTTTGGATTTACATTGGATACCACCGTGATCCTATGTGACAACCAGAGCGGGATTCGTTTGTCAGAGAATCATGTATTTCATGATTGCTCCAAGCATATCGATATCATGTACCACTATATTCGAGATATGGTGCAGCGAGGAGCAATAAGGCTCCAACATATCGGTACAGATGAACAGGTCACTGACATTCTGACAAAGCCCCTATGGAAGGTCAAATTCCTAACTTTCCGAGAACGACTTGGTGTCGTTCAAAGACCCTCTGATGAGGGTCCTATATGATGTATTGAGCTCTGGGAGCTCCCGGGGGGGCGTGGGGTACTTCTTGGAGCGACATATGACCACAGGGTGACTCACCATCCCCTGGTGGTGTACATGTACAGGGTAAAAGAATCAAAACTTTCCCTGTGACACCCCATGGCGACTATGTAGCAGGATGATTAGTTCTCCTGTAAGGTCTGGATGATGTGTTCTCCATGACGATTGTGTAGTAAGATGATTCGTTCTCCTGTGAGGCCTGGATGATGTGTTTTGCATGGCGATTGTGGAATAGGATGATTTGCTCTCCTGTGGTCCAAGATGATTAGTTCTCCGTGGCATCCACTAGACAAGATGATTCGCTCTCTTGTGGGACAGGATGATTCGCTCTCCTGTGGACAGGATTGATTAGTTCTCCATGCAGTCTGGAACTCATGGGAAGTACCTCTCATCTGATCAATGAGCAGGGAAATGAGGATAGGGACCATAGTAGTACCGATGGACGCATCGTTGTATCTACCGTACTCCCTATGCTAGGATGACCTTCATTGATTTGGGATCAATGATACTGGTCTGGGACTAGTGGTAGGAGTTGTACCCATTATGACACTGACTTTGGGTCGATTGAGAACTGATCTAGGACCAGTGGTACACACTCTGAGACTGACTTTGAGTCAGTGGAGGATGGTATGATACATCCTCGATCATTTCTTCTTCTTCATAATTCGGACAAAGCAGAGCATAACAAAGCAGAGCAGAGCAAAGCATATCAGAACAGGGCAGCACAGAACAAAGCAGAGCAGGCAGAATAGAGCAGAGCAGCGCAGAGGTCAAGTTGTGCAGGGCAGTGCATTTGATGGATGAATAGTAGCGACCGTAAGACGAATTGCAGATGGAGTTCTCCCTAGTTGAGAGGGAGTGTTAAAATTGGCAACTAGGCCCAAACTCCATGCGGGTCATCTTATTCATCGCTGATAATATTTTTATTAGATTCCTCTCGTCGAGAGGTGTAGGATTGATCTAAAGATCATCTGATTCCGATAAGTATTTATGGAGATATGAATTTATTTTGATTATGGAATAATTATCAAGCCGACCAGCAACTCATGTGGCTCAGAAGCCCAACATATGCATCTACTCATCATCAACACTCGTGTATAAACACAGGAGGTCATTTCCTCATTTGGACACACTCATCTCATCACATCTCTCTCTCTCTCTCTCCTGTGCAGAAAATAGGCTCTTCTCCTACTACGCAGAAAGAGATTCTTCTCTCACACGTGTGGAAGGAAGGACGCAGATTTAGGGCTGCAACAACAGATCCAAAGTTTGACCACCGTTGACCATCAGTGTCCCTCTCAGAACTGTGTTGTAGGTGATCCTGACTCTCTGTGGAAGGCCGCATTTTTTGGTGAAGGAATCAAGCCAATCCGATGGTCGATTTGCAAGATATTGTTTGCCTTAGTTTAGGGTTGATCTAGAGTTTGTTGCAGCTGATGTAAATCAGATTTATGTACTATTTCCCTCTATTGAATTACTAAAGATAAAAGAAGATTTGATCAAAGGGTTTCCCCATCTTGAGGTTTGTCCCTAGCTAGCCGCCACATCTTGTGTCTCTTGTCTTGGCTTGTTTTTTGTTGATCGTTTAAAGTTCTATATGCACTGCACTTTATGTACAGGTGATTACTAATCTGTGAATAATAATAAGAAAGATAAGTAAACTGCTCTAAGCATAGAACATACCATAAATTAACAGTAATCTCTGATGAACTCAAACCACTTGACAAACAAAAATAAAAATAACAAAAAAAAATCCAATCAATAGTGGAGATCGAGTTATTTCAATTAAAAATCGATCAATGAGATTATTTTGACGAGAATCAAGCCAACTAGCCATTACTTTCCACTATGAGGGGTTTTCTTCTCTCATTTTCTATACAAGGAAGCTATGAATCTCCTCATCTCATCTTAGGATGATGTAACAATTATTTGATGTACTGAGCAGGGCTCTGTTAGTTTTTTTTTTCACTCAATGAAAAGTCTTTGGGGTTCAATTCAAGGTGTCTCTCGCTTGTTGATTTGTGGTATGTGTTTGATGTTTTATTGATATGCTTTGAACTATAATGTTTAGTATTATATTTCAATTGTTAGTAGTAGGAACATCTATTGGTAGATGTATCTTACCTTAGGTGTTGGACTACAGTAAGCACTCTAGACCTAGCTAAATCTAGCAGGTATCTCAAGGCTTATAGATCTATTGTGTGAATCAAACCCTTTTTGTTTAATAATCTATCATTTGAAGTGCATTAAGTTACAGGTTGCTCCAGCACTTGCCTCCAAGTTCACAGACTGTGAAGGGATCACACCCTTGTTTGGGTCCAAGTCTTAATCTAAAGAAAATTTTAGGTAAGAGGACTTTGAAAAATTAAAAAATTATTTTCTCATTATTTTCAAATTTATTTACTTGTGCCATAAAGTTTAATATGCTAATAAGAGTAAGTTTAGTGTGTAAATATTGTAATATTTTGTAAATATTTGTAAATTATTTCTCCACTAACCCTTGTATTTTAAACTAACCCATTTTTTTATAGCTATTAGGGTTTTTGGCATTTTTTGGGGGTTTTTTTGTACATATTGGATTTTGGGCTCTCTATTTCTCATTTGTGCAAGTAATAGCTCAAGTGTTTGAAGCAAAGATCATTTTTTGGGCCATTCGTTCAAGAGAAGGAGGTTGATTTAGGTCGTAGAGGGTAAGATCTAGCTCTTCCAAGTCACATTCGCTCAACGTCTAGCTGAAAGAGGGAGGTCGCAACCCTTGGAGACAAATTTGCAGTGATTTTAGAGGTAAAAAATTAAAACTTTTGTGATTGCAATGGTGTATGGAGTTTTGAACTCTACCGGAGGCTAGTCGTAGGGGTTATTAGTCGTTTAGGGCCTGGCCACAGCCCCTAAGAGCTCTCTTTCCTTAGCTGCAACCCTTTTGAGGGCTTTTCCCTCTAGCTGCAAGCCTTAAAGGCCTATTTCTTAGCATTCGCAGGCCTTTAGGTCCTTTTCCTTTTGAGTCGCAACCCTAGGAGGGCTTGTAGCCCTAGGCCACATGCCTAGGTGGCTTTCCTTCCCTAGCCGCAAGCCTATTTGGCCTTCTTCTCCTTAGTCACAGCCATTTCCTGGCATGTTTCTGAGTTTGGCACTTGATTTTGCCACTTATATTTGTGGTTGCAGGCTTATGGTAAATTTGGCAAGGGTTTGAGATGATTTCCATAATTATTTTGCCATTGGTCCATTGGATTTTCAAGCTAACATTTGTTTTGCAAACTCATCATTAGTTTGAAGAAGTTTTCAAGGGCTCAAAGGTTCTCTAGTCAATCAACCAACCCTAGAAGCGCTAGTTATCCTCATCAAAAGGCTAATCAATCACTTAGTTTGAGGTTTATCAGTCTAACATTGGTGTTGCAGTTGTGTGAAGTCTAAAGACACTTTAGGAACTCAACTAGCCATCTAGGCTCTTAGGCCAAGGGTTTTCTCTCTAATCCTATTTTCTTCCTCGTTGTTTTAAAATCAGATCTGAAGTCATCCCGTAACAATGTAAAATCTTTGAATATAAATCATAATCAAGACATAGAACACATTAACATAAGCCTATAATCATCACACATTTAATCTCAAGTGATAAGAAATATTTATGTCATTGCATTTATGATGTTCTAAGTGATTTTCAAGGACTATCATATGGTTTATGAGGTTTGATACATGCCTTGATAACTCTAGTATAAGTCATAACAGTGATAAAAGGGCATCTTAGGAGCCTCTAAATTCATAGCAATTCATCTTGTGGTTTTGAAGCATCATTTCTCTTATCTTAAGCTACTAGCAAAGTGATTTAACTGGACTACTCTAAGGTTTCTTTTCATTTTGTGAAAATATAGTGAAGAAAAGTGAGTGTTGTCTTCTTGCTAGTCAATCCTTGCATTGCATCATTGGCATAATTTTGCTTTTGCCTCCATTTGCATCTTAAGATTGTATATAAGTGCTCTCTAATGTCTAAAGAAATTGTGCTCTAAAAATCAACCTTCTTGTTAAAAAGTGAATCTACTTGCATATCTTGATCTAAGAAGCTTGAATGATTATTAATGCTCTAAAAGTTCTCTTGGTATTGCATAAGTGTTATCTTGTGCTTTTTCTTTTGTTACCATTTAAAGGTATTAGAGCATTTTTCGTGTTAAAGAGCAAAATTTCAAAGTAGTTGATTTTTCCTAATCGCTAACGTGACATAAGATTGCTCTCGCTCCTTATTGTTGTCAATGAGATTGCTAATTGATGAGATCACCTTATAATCTCTTGTGAGCATCATATTTTAAGTTCATCATCATCATCATCATCTTTGGAGCATTAAGGTAAATTTTCAATAATAATCAATATTGTGGTCTTAAGGGTGACTCCATTCAAATCTTATAATTGAATAATCTCTATTGGAAGTTACCAATTGTGTTTGAAGCCTTCTTGTCTCATTTTTGGCATTGCTCATTGTCTCCTATGATTTTTAATTGGCATCAAGTTGTGAGGGATCCATTGATAGATTTGTGTTACTTGCTTTCCATTAGATATTTGTTGATTTTGGGTAGCATCGGATGTGCTCTAGCTCCGAAATTTTGTGGAGGGGCTAGAACACGTGAGATCTCTAGAACCCATAAATTGTTTAGAGAAATTCCACCCAAATGAGGAGTTATTAAAATAATTAATATTTTTAATGGGTTCGCAGGTCTAAACTCAGGAAAATAAAAATATTAATGTGTATTAATAAGAATATGGGTGAGAAGGTTCTAAGAGACGAGGATTAAGTTGTTTGATTCATCAACAGGAAAAGTATAAGAGGGGGCTTGAGGGTCAGTTGGAGATACACCAAATTGATCAAAGAGTTCGATTTTTCTGGGGCAAGGTTCGCTGAGAAAATCAAGCTAGTGATTTGAGTTGCAATGAGGTGTAGTTCGGTAAGGGAACTTCAATCTGAGGCCGAAGAATACATAACAGAGAGAGCGCAATCCCGGAGAGGGTGACACAAAGGTTGTAGGGGCTGACACAGGTGACGTAGAAATCGTAGGGGCTGACGCAGGCCCTTAGAGGCAACACTAGGAAGATTCTGTGGGGCAGAGAGGTAGTAGTTCAGCAAATCGACTTTCTGAGCAAGGGAGGCTCACTGTGGGGGTGACACAGCTCCTAGAGGAGATGAAGCAGTGCCAGCGCAAAGCTTGGAGCAGCCATCACTACCCAACACTGGGAACAGCCAGGTCATCTTTGGGGTTTGATCATCCAGTTGCTGAATTTGCCAAAATATCTCTCTAGATAGAGGTACTTCTGCCAGGATTTTTCTCTGTTGGGTGAGCCATATCTGGCACCCTAGTTGTATTCAAGAATCTGCTTAATAATACAAACCCTCTATACATTGCATCGGCTTTCCCGAATTGGGTTTTTCCGAGGACAATTGTCCAAAAATAACGATGTCCCTTGTGTAATTGTCTCAGTGTATTTCAATTCATGATTTGTATGTATGTGTAGGCTACAATAGTGTTTTACATCGATATTTATGTAATAAAATAACTTGTTAATGCAAAGAACAAGTAGGAGATGTTAAACCAATAATTGAAGTAGGGGTTTCTGATGTGTAGATTCAAAAAGTTTCACAATATTGATTTAGAGCACTTGTATTATTGGGATTATTAATTCATTGGATAAATTTTGAATTGGTTTATAGTGAAGCACTTTGATTCGCAAATCAAGTGGTCTACTTACACATTGCTTTAGTTGAGATTGTTCCTATAATTTCTCTCTAAGTACTTCATTTACGTTCTTGTGTTAAGCATTGAATCTTAAGTGATTTAACTTGAAGTACTTAAAAATCATTTAATAATCTCACTTAAAGCCATCACTCATATCTAGCATATCATTTTAGGACTATAAGTGCATCAATGAAACATACCTCCAAGCATAAGCTTGGTTGTAAGAAGATAGGACAACCTTTCTCGCCCAACTTGTGAAGTTCAAACCCTCATTTGTGGTTAACAAAGGTGACCTTGCAGTTCTCTTGCAGACAATCCCTGGGAGGAACAAAAGCACTTGGATGGTTAGAACCTCACGAGAGGTATCATTAATGAGGCTATAGCCTCCTTCTTGTGGGATTCTCTCTACAACCTACATTTGAGACTAACTTCAAAACAATTGAGAAAAAAGATTCACCTAGATAGGGCATTTAATTAAAATTAACTAAGAGTTTGCATCTCACTTAATTCTAGGACTTGCACTTCATTTAGGAAAAATTTGCATCCTACAGCAATTATTCATCCAGTAACCTGGATTCTAATCAATATTGAGCAAGTAAATAATTTGTAAGGCATTAGTCTCATACCTAAGAAATCCTTTAATCTAATCAAGTTGTGCTAAATAATCAAACTTGCCAATTTTCCTTAACCAAGTTGCTAGGACATATAGTTGTGTCCCCCGAACCCATTATCTCATCCATAGGGACTACCTATTGAATAATCTAGGGCAAATTAAGTTATTAAGATTCTTCTCATCATGATAACTATTTGTGAGGTACTTTTAACTTTTTCTCATTAGTATAATCTTCTATTTTTATTATTAGAGTGTGTCTTCTTAGTTCATCAAATAGTTACCAAAACAAAAGAGACAAGAACACAAGATGTTGGCTTTCTGCCAGGGCTAAAACCTCTCACTCTTTGAGAGGAAAACCCACGCAAAATTCTTTTTATAGAGATTCCAATTGACGAATACCAAGACCATGACCCTTGACCTATTTAGCCACTCTAAGATGAAGACACCAATCCTCTTCTTCGTTATTGCTGAGATCATCATCGCTGCTACTACAGTCATCACTGTTGCAACACTTAAGGCCATCACTATTGTACCACCAAAATCATTATCGTTGCACTATTGTTGCACCTTAACCGAGATCTTCACCATAACAACGAGATCCCTATACAGTGATATGTATATATACATATATGAGAGTTGCACTGAGATCTTTATCAAGATCATGACCCAATAACTATGTCTCCATTAAGATCATGATTGTGTCTATTATGGGACCATAATTACATCCATGCTGAGATCATCACTCCAACTAGAATGTATGCCAACACAGAGTATGTCACTGTAGGATCAC
This sequence comes from Pinus taeda, assembly GCA_000404065.3. Classification (NCBI taxonomy): domain Eukaryota; kingdom Viridiplantae; phylum Streptophyta; class Pinopsida; order Pinales; family Pinaceae; genus Pinus; species Pinus taeda. Next base: position 67,574 of record APFE030455864.1, on the reverse strand, counting down.
CGAGATCCTCTTCATCTCAAATATGCCAAGACTGTGACTACATCTAGAAGGTATGCCAAGACAGTGATCATCGAGATTATAATTACATTTAGAATGTATGTCGAGACAGTGGTACCCATCCGAAAAATACACAAATAACCCATCTGAAAAATAGAGATATCCATATACTGCACCATGGACATACTTCCAAAGTTACCTCATTGTGGCATATGAAACCCTTCCTATGACTGCCATCCGAAAAATACAGAGATATCCATACATTGCATCATGAACAAAGTTATGAAGTTACCTCACTGTGGCATATGAAACCCTCCCTGTGACTGCGCTCTGAAACTTCAGAGGAATCAGAGATCTGCACCTGCCTTTTGCAAATACCCTAGTGGGGTATTTATAGTAGTTTGACCCACATATTAAGCCGACTTGACAGAGGGAATTGTTGTGTCTCTTTATCTGAGCTGACATGACTTCTTTTTATCTTGTTTGGAGGTCGACTTCTTCAAGAGGGATTGTGCTCGTCATTGGAGGGCTTTTAGGCATTTCTATAGACTTATATACATTGAACATAGGCTCAAGAAGAGCTCTTCATACATGACATTAATTCTAGACTCTAAATGACAAATCCTATTATTCTAAAATCACTTGCTCATGAAACCCATGAAGCAAGTTTACAATAATAATTTTGTTCTCTTTAATTCATCATTTACATCAGCCATAATTACATGTCATCATTATAAAACCTGCTAAAACAATTACTGGAACACAAGACTGCGTGAGCGGGAGCGCGTGACCTAAGAGCGCGAGGATCTGCAGCCGCCGGCGTTCCTCGGCCTCGGCCTTGAGGCCTGCTCGATCTGGGCCTTGGCCGCTGCCATGGCCCAACCAGACCTTTCCCAGGGGGATTCTGAGAAAGCCTTCTCAGATCTGGTGAAGTCCCTTCCCCCTCCTTGACCTAAACCTGCAACATCGAAATTTGTCAAGAAACTGGACATACTTCAGGAAGTTCAGCTGCCACCAACCCTTCCTCGAATGGCAGCCTTATCTCTAGCCGAAAAAGGACTCATAGGTCAATTCACGAGCTTATGGCCCTCGCCGAGAACAGTACAAAGATGGGTGGAGAGGAACTGGTCTGATAAGATCCCAGGGAAAATCTCAATTCGATTTTGTGGCAAAGGCTACTATACCTTCCACTTCGAATCCAAAGCGGACAAGGATCTCATCTTTAGAAATGGCCCCTACTTCATGGACTCCCGGGGCCTTTATCTTAACAAATGGACTCCTGATTTTGATCCGAAGCTGAACATTCCTAACGCGGTCCCAGTATGGGTTCGCCTTCCTCACCTGCCTCTGCATTGCTGGGGAGATGACTCGGTCAAAGCAATAGGGAATGCGGTAGGGAAATACATCGACAGAAGCGAACCTAAGGACAACATGCAGGCCTGTGCAAGGATATGCGTGGAAGTCGATCTAGGAAAAGGATTGCCGGAAGCCATCAAGCTCAAGGTGGATGACTGGAGTCACATACACAGCTGGACTACGAGCAGATCCCCTTCAAATGCAAGGTATGTCATGAATATGGGCATTTCGCCAATAGGTGTACTAAGGTAACTAATCTTGAAACTGAAGATCAAGGTGGGCATTGGGAGACTGTCAAGAAAAAGAAATCAAACCCTCCTTCCAAACTTGACTCAAACCCTGAATTGCCTGGATCATCCTCTCAGCGCCCTCCCTCCCCATCCTCTATCCCCCTAGGCCTATCCCAAGATCCTCCCATTCCATCATCCTCCAACCCATTTCTGGTTCTCGCCACTGAAGACTCTCTGCCAGATCCGCCCTCATCGGATCCTCTAGAACCACCTTTGATACCCTTGCTCCCCTCTCAACCCTCTATAGAGGCCCCTCCTTCCAGAACCACCAGAAGCTCCTCTAAAGAAATTGGCTCCTCAAGTGACTTCCATAAAAATTCGGGCCCAAGAAGGAAATCAGCAAAACAACATCGAGAAGAAAGTACTCAGAAGGACATAGCCCTTGGGTTCCAAACTCCAATGGAATCTTTCATAACAGGACATCAGGACAAAGATACAGCAGGGAAAGATCTCGAGAGGCGAGCACCTCCCCGACCGAACGCCTCATGATGAAAGTCCTCTCCTAGAACAGCAGGGGTCTGGGGCACCCCTCCAAAATAACAGCCCTGAGAGACCTTCTTTACAGTGAAAGACCTGAAATTCTGTTGGTCCAATAGACCAAACAAAATAGCAAGAAATGCAAAATATCATTGATGCCCAAAGGCAATATTTAGGTACTGTTAGTAGCTCCAGAGGAGCATCAGGAGGAATAGTAACTATTTGGAACAGCCAGCAATGGAACTATGATTCAACCACAATCAATCAAAATTGGATTAGGACCAAATTGGTCAACAAGAAGGAGAACCGAGATCTCATTATATATAATGTCTACATTCCCAACCAATACAAGGAAAAGGAGCTGTGCTGGAAGGAACTAAAGGAAAATATTGACAGCGAAAGCACTTCCAACATCATAATGGCGAGAGACTTCAATCTAATTCTCCATGCGAATGAAAAAAGAGGCGGAAATTTCATGCATGATCCCTTCAGAAGCCAGCTGGAGGAAATAATGCAGGAGAACGAAATGGTGGACATCATCCCTAAAAATCGAAAATACACATGGAGCAATCGCAGACTGGGAGCAGGCAATATTATGGAACGTCTGGATCGATTCTTGGTAAACATCTCTCTTCAATCTTCCTTTTCTATCTGTTACTCTAATATTGTCAGCTCTTCCGCATCTGATCACTATCCCATCCTCCTCACGATGGAACCTCATCACCATCTGGGGTCGATCCCCTTCAAGTACAATCCACTATGGAGACACAATCCTTCATCTGGAGCAATTATAGAAACAGTCTGGAAACATAATGTAGGGATCATCAGCTATATTTGGGAGACAAAAATCAAGAACATTAGAAGAGCGCTCAAAGATTGGGCCAAAACTAGTTATCAGGAGCCAGAAGAAACAAAAAAAAAAAATAAAGCAAGACTTGCAAGAAGTTCAGACTCAAATAGAAGGCCAAGGACTCTCCCAACAACTCAAAACTCAAGAATGGGATCTTCAGGGACAGCTTATGCATATCAGCAGAGAAGAAGAGATTAAATGGAGGATTAAATCTCGGCAATTATGGCTGAAAGAAGGGGATAAAAATACTGCATATTTCCACAAGCAAGCTGCTGCCAGAAGAACAAGGAACAGCATCAGCGCTATTAATGACAGCGAAGGCAACCAATATAATAATCAAGAAGATATCAAGAAGGCTGCCTCTTCCCACTTTAGGAGTCTTCTAACTGAGAGCCAAGAGGAGGGAGACTATTCAAATCTTCTTCAATATCTTCCTAAAGGCATAACTCAGGAAATAAATAATACATTAAATCGTGAAATTGAAGAGGAAGAGATTAGAAAAGCAATCTGGACATTGCAGCCAGATAAATCGCCTGGACCTGATGGGTTCCCTATTAGCTTTTATAGGGAATATTGGCAGCTGATAAAAAAGGACCTTGCAAAAATGCTAAGAGGGGTACAAAGGAAAGGAAAAATGGGAAGCTTTACCAACTCTACCTTCCTCGCCCTCATCCCCAAAGAAAATCGACCCTCCTCATTCTCCAGATTTCGGCCAATTTCACTATGCAACTCCTCTTACAAGATATTCACGAAAATCATAGCTACCAGACTTAAGCCTCTCCTCCCGTCTTTGATATCTGAGAATCAAGGAGAATTCTTGTCGAATAGACAAATTCACAATTCCATAATCTTGGTCCAAGAAGCCATACATTCCAGTATATCAAGACAAGAGAAAGGATGTGTGCTCAAACTTGATTTGAGCTAATGCCTTTGACCGGGTAAGGCACTCCTATTTGTTTGTTGTCCTGAAAAAATGGGTTTTGATTCCTTATTTATCAATATCATAGCTGCTTGTATTTCTAGTCCTTGGATATCCCCTTTGATTAATGGTCGCCCCTGCGAAGCCTTCCAGTCTTCTAGAGGACTAAGACAAGGCTGACCTCTATCCCCTTACCTCTTTATTCTTATGGCGGAGTCTTTCAGCAAAGCCTTGGATCATAACCAAAGAGTCGGCCTCATAACTGGAATTAAATATGGGAATGGAGTAAAGAACATTAACCATTCTCAATTTGCTGACGATACTCTATTGATTGGAGGGGCCTCAAACACCATAGCAAGGCGCTTCAAGAGTCTTTTTGATCAATACATGGACTATTCAGGGGGAGCTGTGAATTTCCTCAAAAGTTGTGTGTATGGTTGGAACATCACCAACCAAACAGCCCACAGTATCGCCAACATATTTGGAGTTACTTACAAAATGAAATGGGATCACTTTTCCTACTTAGGGATGCCGGTGAGTTTGGGGCCCTTAAAAGCAGAGACATGGAATGAAATTATAGACAAAGTCAAAAGAAAGTCCAGCAATGGGGAACACATTGGCTCAATCCAGTGGGCAGACTTATTCTACTTAAATCAGGTATCTCTTCCCTTCCTCTCTACAGATTTACTCTCTACCAAGCTCCTGCTATCTTTCAACACAAATTGGAAGTCGCCCTCCGAGACTTTCTGTGGCAAGGGGGGAAAAAGAAAAGAATAGATTCAACTTGGTTAACTGGAAGAATGTAATTCAATCCCAGGATAGAGGGGGACTTGGAATAAGAGCCCCAAAAATCCTCAATCTGGCTTTTGGGATCAAAATGACTTGGAGGCTAATCACAGGCCCAACAGCATGGTGGAAACAAGTAATGGAAAGCAAATATCTCAGCAACTCTAGACAAAGGCTCCTTGAGGACAGTATTCCCAATAGGGACTCCTCCAAAGTCTGGCATCTATGCAAGAAAGCTGCTCAAATCCTCAAGCAACACACATCGAAAATCCCTGGAGGAGGGGACAGCATCAATTTTGCCACTGACAAGATTATGGGACTTCCTCCTTTGAACACCATTGAAGAAGCTATCCCCATCATTCACCATCTGAACAGTAAAGGTATCCATAGGCTTGGGAAAATCTCGAATTGGGACCCAGACTCTCATGCCTGGACGAGCTGGACCTTTCCGGAAATTCCAACATCCCTGGAAGCTAGCTTCAACGCCTTCAAAGCTCACCTTCACAACAGAGCTCCTGTCAAAAAAGATGCAATTGATGGCCTCCGATGGGATCCCTCAGGATCAACCTATACCATAAAGTCAAGCCACCATCATATTTGCAATGGCATCTATCAGACACCCCTGTGGAATCATTGGAAAATAATTTGGAAATCAGAGGTCATACCAAAAATTAAATTCTTCATATGGTTACTATTGAAAGGCAAAGTCCTTACAGCAGAGAACCTAAGCAAGAGAGGGATCAATGGCCCATCTAGATGTCCCAACTGCTGCACAGCTGAGGAAACAATGTTCCACCTATTCATAGATTGTCCCTTTGCCAGAAGATGTTGGACAAAAATGTCTTCCCTGAGCAATATAGCCTGGCAACCTCAGCAAAACATAGCTGAGGCTATGTATGCGTGGAAGAAAAGTTGCCCTTGGAGAGAAAAGCGGAGCAGGCTTGTGAAATGAGTATGGGACTCTATCCCACACACTTTGATATGGAGAATATGGTTGTCCAGGAACAAAAAAATCTTCCAAGATAAAGAACCCAACGCTCGAATTTCATGCAACAAAGCACACATTCTGGCTCAGGAGGCAATTGCAATTAAATACACAGGGAAAATCCAAGCAAAGGATTACACAGTGGAGGAAGGAACTGTCATAAGTTACATTCTGGAAAGGCAAGATCAAAAGAAGTGGATCTCAGTGATAGACAGACCTCAGCACACTCACATGAAAGACTGGGAAATCAGACTCACAGCTCAGGAATTTGAGAGCTGGATTCAGAACAGCAAATACAAAACTCTCTTTTTTATGGAGCTTCAAAATCGAACCCAGGCCAAGCAGGAGAGGGAGGATTAATTGTGGATGAAACAGGGGACAGCATCTGCAGTTACGAATGGAGTCTAGGGGAAAGAACCAATAACAACGCCGAGGCTCTAGCCTTATATCAAGGACTGCTCCAACTAAACAAGCTGGGAATCAAAAGAGCCATGATAATTGGGGATTCTGCAATAATAATCCGCTTAATGGTCCAAAATCAGGGCTCTCCTAATTGTAATCTCCAACAGATCCTAAACCGCATCAAAATATCCCTTCAAAACTTTGAAGATCTACAGTTTTACCATGTTCTTCGAACCTTAAACAAACAGGCAGACATGAGAGCAAATAATGCTTGTGGAAGGTCGGCGGGTGCACTAAGATGCAACGTCGTTAACAGCTTTCACCCTATCCCATGAATAAATATCAAATGTTCAACGCCTTGCACAGCTCAGGCATTCAAGCGTTGCAATCTCAAATTTGAAAAGCAGATTTTCTTGACCCCAAGCACCAGCAATCACTTCAACGCCGGCGCTAGTAGATTTGAATCAGAAACGAGGGATTTTGTTCAGGTTCACACTCCTCTCGTGATTCTGGCTTCCCCTGAACTCAACCCGCTCCAGCTTATAAATCCTCCTCACTGCTCTCTTTTTTGCATTCACTGTCATTCTCTTAGCATCAAACGCTTTGTGAGAAAGAGCCTCACGGAAGCGCGCGAGTCTTCACAGAGTGGTCTGAAGGCACCCTTATCGACCCGGCACGCAACATCTCTGGTATTGCTCCTTCCAAGTTTTGATCGTTTTATGCTAACCAGGTTTATTGTCTTGCTCAGGTCTCTTAAATCCTGGATCTGTGTAGCTGCCCACCCTCTAGTTCATCTCCCAGCGCTCCCGACTCTCTTCCCTCCGCAGCAAGTTCCCTCAAGCGCCATAGCTCCCATTGCTAAAAAGCTCTGTCGCATCTCCACCTTGAGCATTCACCAAATAGAAAATTCTGTTCCTTTAACTCTCGCCATCCTCTTTTAACTCTCCCGCCCTCCTCAATATCTTATCCGAACCTGACATTCCTCTGCATAACGCCCCCAACTTTCTCACCCACCACACTCTTACCTACCGCGATTCTACCTACCGCACCCCCTCACTAAAAATGGCACGCAGCGAGGATTGCCTGCACTGTGCAGACTTGCAGGCCGAGTTGGAGGAGCATCTCCCAGCGCTCCCGACTCTCTTCCCTCCGCAGCGAGTTCCCTCAAGCGCCATAGCTCCCATTGCTAAAAAGCTCTGTCGCATCTCCACCTTGAGCATTCACCAAATAGAAAATTCTGTTCCTTTAACTCTCGCCATCTACTCTTTTAACTCTCCCGCCCTCCTCAATATCTTATCCGAACCTGACATTCCTCTGCATAACGCCCCCAACTTTCTCACCCACCACACTCTTACCTACCGCGATTCTACCTACCGCACCCCCTCACTAAAAATGGCACGCAGCGAGGATTGCCTGCACTGTGCAGACTTGCAGGCCGAGTTGGAGGAGATTAGGACACAACAGGCTGTCCTGGACGAGAAGCAAAGGCTCTTGGAAACAAGACTGGAAGAACAAAGTCGCCGACTTGAAGAGCAGAACCGAAGGATCGAAGATCAAAACCGCCTCATGAATGACAAATACAAGGCGGAGATCCAACTGTTTATGCATAGAGCATCCTCCCTTCAAGAGCAGTTCCGGCAGCTCACTAATCGCTGTGCGCATGCGGAAGAATCCATTTCAATCTTCAAGTACATGATGGACAAGAGGAATGTAGTGGCCACCAGCTCATCTAGCGTCAAGCAGGAAGCAAGAGATGACCAGCCGGAAGAATCTACAGCAAGACACATCCAGCACATTATGATAGATTAAAATGTTTTGTAAATGTATTTTTCTGTTATTTACGTTTATAAGAAGCTACAGCAGCAAAGTATTAGGCAATAGCAAGACTAGCAAAGCAAGGATCAAGGAGGTAGCACTGTTTTGTAAACTCCTTGATCAGAACAGCCAATGGCATATCATGTCTCTGAGGAGACAGAAATTTTGTATCTTTTTTCAGAATCAAATATAGCATCCGAACTTTAAAAAAAAAAATTACATGTCATTATGAAGACCGAACCTAGTTACACTTTCTTCAACGCTACCCCCCTTAGCCTGTTTTTGGAAGACAGCTTAAACGAAGAGGGTCGAGATCAGAGTGACAGCCCCTGCCCTGAGCATTGTTGCATTCCCCTGTACAATTTGGGCGACAACACCTCCCATCATAGTTACCTTAGGTATAAAAGACCCTTTATGTTGCTTTAAACATTAATGATTGTCTTAAGGAATTGTATCTTAATTCTAGACCTCCGACTAGCATCATGCCCTCAAGAATTATGCAAGAGCTAGGACTCTAGATATCCAGATTTATTCAAGTAAATGTATCATTGAGTCTAAAGAAGTTGAAGTTCATGGGTTAATAGAAGGAAGAAACTATGTTTTTAATGTCATCCTAAAAAGAAATCATCATGAATATACTCGTTGTACAAACCCCTCCCTCATGGGGAATGATTTTATCCAAGCAATTAGTGCAAGGCCTAAAAATTACCACTAACAAAAACAAGCCTAGTATATATGTTCCTATGGGAGAAAATTGTTATGCTATCATATCTAAACGTGAGTTTACTATACCTATGATCACTTCCTCATGAGAATCTAGTGAAGAATTGAGGGAGGAAGATTATGAGTTCAATGAATGGAGAATATTCAAGTATGAGCCCATTGAAACCCATGTGCCCCTTTGGATTTGGATAATGTATTTTGATGGGGCAAACTCAACGGCTAGTTTTTGGGTTGCTAAAGTTCTCATATCCCCATCTGAAACCTATATGGTGTTTTCCTTAAGACTCCAGTTTGAGTGTACTAACAACGTGGTTGAATATGAAGCTCTCTTACTAGGGGACTTCAGGCTGCTCAATTAAGGCAAATTCAATGATTGATCGTAATATGTGATTCGTACCTAATTATCTTGCAAGTAAGGGGGAGTTTTAGTACCAAACATGAAAGGTTAAACCCACGCAGGGAAAGGGTTACTCATATGATTAAGGGTTTCCAAGAGGTTTCATCCGGAGTTGTCCCTCGATCCCTTAACTACATTGTCGATGCTTTAGTTGTGGCCGCATCAAATTCCAAATGCATTGATGAAAATATTTCTAAATTGGAAAAGATGTGGCGTAGACACCATATACTGATCTTCCATTCCTGATTACATTAGGCATTGGCCCGTATTCAAAAGTGACACGGGGAGATAAATAATTGCCTCCAAAACCATGATGAATCGCATATCTAAGAGGAGGATTTGGTCAATGAGCAACACTTCAATAGGGATGACCACAATATAACCAAACTTGAAGATCACAATTCACCCGATACTATGGACCTTAACCTAGGAACTACATCTTCCCAATAAATAATCAAGATTGGAAAGGCATTGGCTAAGGAAGAAAGAGGTGAGCTTAAATGATTGCTAAGAGAATCCAAAGATGTCTTTGCTTAGTCTTATGATTTGAAAGCATATAGCTCGGAGATTATACAACATATTATCCCTCTTAAAGAAGGGGCCAACCCTTTGAGCCTAAAATTAAGACGAATGAATCCTAAGCTTGCCCCCTTGGTTAAAGAAGAACTTCAAAAGATGGTTAATGAAGGTATCATTGCCCATGTTCATCGCTCCTCCTGGATTTTTAATCCCATGATTATCCGAAAGAAGACTAACAACACTGGGATGTGCATAGACTTTAGGGATATTAACCAAGTGCGTCTAAAAGAGAATTACCCATTGCCAAATACAAAAAACTTTCTACAAAGAATAATCGGTTCCCAAATGATGTCATTTTTGGATGGTTTCTTCGTATATAATCAAGTTGTTGTAAAAGAGGAAGATCATTTAAAAACTGTGTTCACCACTCCATGGGGGACCTATATGTATCTTACGATGCCCTTCAAACTACTCAACACTTGTTCCACTTTCCAAAGGGCCATAAATTTTGCTTTCAGGGACCTTATAGGGAAAATCATGGAAATATAACAAGATGACTTAACCGTGGCATCCAAAGAGAGGAAGGATCACTGCAAGCATCTACAAAAGGTATTTGAGAAATGCAGGCATTATAACGTATCTCTCAACCCTAACAAATCCATTTTTGGCGTTGAACAAGGAAATTTGTTAAGACATGTGGTATCTAAAGAAAGGATTAGTATTGACCCATAGGGCATTGAAGTAATCAAGAAGATACCTCCCCCCAAGGACAAAGGATCTTTAAGGTCATTCTATGGAAAGATCACTTTCGTGAGAAGATTCATGCCAAACTTTGCAAAGATCGTCAAACCAATAAATGACTTGTTGAAAAAGGATGTTTCCTATACATGGGATACTATGAAGAATAGATCTTTCGAGGAAATCAAAGAAAGAATTGATTTTTCCCTGTCCTAGCTAATCTTGATTATGCTAAAAACTTCATCATCTATTTATTTGCTTCTAAAGTTACTATTGTTGGCATACTCATGCAAAAGTATGGTGAAGGAAATGACCGACCTATAGCCTTCATGAGCAAACCTCTTCGAGATATTGAGACAAGGTATACTATCACTGAAAAAGCAAGCTTATGCCCTTGTCAACTCTCTCAAGTACATTAGAGCATATATCGAGCACAACAAAATATATGCCTACGTTCCTTACCCTGTTGTGAAAGATGCGTTGTCACAAACTGACTACCTTGGATCAAGAGGGAATGGGTGGCAAAAATACAAGAGTATGACTTAGATATTTGTCCTAAGAAGATCATCAAGGGCCAAGGTTTGGCCGAAATGTTGACCGAAAGTAATAGTGAGGCTATCCAAGAAGGAGAGGAGTAAGTATGCACCACCACCATTGAACTTGAGAATGATGAATGGTATTCTGACATCATCTATTACTTGTGCAACTTATCTGCCCCTCCTCACCTGGTCAATCACAAAATAAGAGCTCTTATATTGAAGTCAGTCAAATATTGCTTGACTAAAGAAGGCCTTTGTTGGATGACCCCTGACCGAGGGATTCTCCAATGTGTAAGTAAAGAAGAATCCAAAAATGTAATAAAGGAATTTTATGTTGGATTTTGTGGAGGACATTAAGCTGTCAGGACTACCGCACACAAAAATGGATGACCCCTGACAGAGGGATTCTCCGATGTGTAAGTAAAGAAGAATCCAAAAATGTAACAAAGGAATTTTATGTTGGATTTTGTGGAGGACATTAAGCTGTCAGGACTACCGCACACAAAATCTAAAGGGCAATGTATTATTGGCCATATATTTTTGTTGATACTTTGAGTTTTGTCAAGCGATGCCAACCATGCCAATTATTCGCTAGAAAACAACAACATATTGTTATGCCCCTAAAGAATGTCTTTGTGGATGTAACCTTTCAACAATGGGGTCTTGATTTCATCGGTGAATTCAAGGATAATTCAAGCAGTGGGCATAAATGGAACGTCACTGCCACTTATTACTTCACCAAGTGGGTTGAGGCGATACCTACCAAGAAAGCGATCGATCAAGTGGTCATGGATTTCCTTGAGGAAAGAATTATTACCAGAATTGTTGTCCCCACCAAGACTGTGACTGATAATGCAAAAGCATTTGATTTTATGGCCTTGACATCCTTGTGTAATAAAATATGGAATAATCTTGTTACACTCATATAACTATTACCCTCAAGGAAATGACCAAGTTGAGTCCAGCAATAAAAATCTCATAAAAATAATCAAACGAATGGTTGGTAAAAACAAATGAAAATGTGATAGCAAAATCAAGTACGCTTCGTGGGTCGATTGTGCCACCATAAAGGCCTCAACAGGATATAGCCCGTTTCAATTGGTTTACGATGTTGAAGCTAAGTTGTCAGCCCTTGAAAGCTTGAAGGCTTTTCCTGACCAACAAGATGTCATACAAGCCTGAATTGACCAACTCATCGAGTTTGATGACATTAGAAGGAAAGCCCTTGACCAGCTTGGCCGCAACCATGAGAAATGAAGAACACTTTTGATAAACATGTCAAAAATAAAGCCTTTGATCCCGAAAACCTTGTTCTTTTATGGGACAAAAGGAGAGAAAAGCTCGGTATGCACAAGTTGGACAGTCTATGGGTTGGTCCCTATAAGATATTTAATATAGCTGGTATAAATTCCTAGCATTCAAAAATTCTTAATGAAGAGTCCACTCCCCTCCCTGTTAATGGGCAGCTCCTCAAACAGTACTTCCCTTAAGGCACTTGATATTATATTATATATGCATGTTAGAGTAGGATGCATTACATATTGGTTTTTGCTTTAGGAATTAATCTCATATTATATTATCATGCTAGATTAGGTGCATTTAAATTAAATTTGCTTTATAGAGTAAATTTTATTTCATGTTGATTTTACGAACTAACAAAAGCATGGGCGATCAAAGGATGCCATAAAAACATGTTGCCCTATTTTCTTAATCTTTAATATGCGGGTAATAGGTCTGCGGCCCAAAGAGATACCCACCACGTATCAGTGACCCTTATAGGAGAGTTTTTCTCCTAGATTTGTCTTCAACCAATAGCTAGCAGCCCCTTTACAGCAACAAGATAGCTTGATGTGCCACCATTCTCTGCCACCCAAGCCAGCCATTGCGTGACCTCACCCCTCTGTTATGATCATGTTTGAAGGTGGGCCTCCCAACCTCGAAGGTATGGCTTTTCATTATGTAATTTGGTGTTTATGCATTTTTTCTTGGATAGGTTTGGACATGGATTAGTGGGGTGATTCGGCGAAAAGAATGGCCTTGGATTTTACCCTTGTTCCCTTTTTCCAACTTGGTCGCTAATCTTGTATCCTAGTCTCGTGGGATCTCCTCTATTGGCTACTAGCTTTAAGAGTGGCACTACATGGGAAACCCTGATTGTGGTTGTGTGGTCCCACTTCCTGACACCACATATCTCACTCCCCTCTGCTCATTATAAGCCATTTCCACACGTTTCCCATCAAGGTCCACATTTGTCCATTGAATCCACAAGGTGTTGGCCTCCCCCTCCCCTTGTCCACACTTTGGGTCGGGCTTGGAATGATGCCCCAGAGGTTGATGCAGCTAAAAAGAAAGATAAAACCATAATTTGGGCCCTTACAACAAAAAATGCACCATAAAATGCAAAAGATGGCCAAGACATAAAAATTTAGCAAGTGGGCAAAAGCCAAACGTGAGCTCTACAGTCTACCTACCCCCCAACACTGGTCATCACCTTGGCTCCTCAGGCCCTATGAGTGCCCCCTGCATCATTAAGGAACCCATAATTGTCCCAACGCCTGGTGGGGGATGAACTGCCCAACCTTAAGGGGATAATCACTGCTTTATTATACAAATCATGCTCTCATCCCCCTCAAGCCCTGAGCAGTTAAAATAAATAAAAATCAATAAAAGGAAAAAGGCATATGAAAAAGGGTGGAGAAACAATGGCCAAGGTAACTCATGTACCACAATTACTCCCTCTTACATTCATACACCAAATGTGTGGGCTACCTTCATTATAGCCACCCTTGTACCATGGCATGTGACTTGGAGTCTTCCTTGTTGCCCCACTCCGTTCCACCATCATTTCACATGGCACCTACCATTTGACGGATGTGTACCATTCACCTGTTACTCCCTTAGAGGTTGAAACCACCTAATATGGTCATTTAATAACCTCTCTTGTTGAGCTTGGTGTCACTTGTACACTCTAAAGTCCATTTGGAAGGGCATGCCACTATGACGTGTACACTTTTGCCCCTGGCTAGCAAGCTTATTTACTCAATTGCATTAATGGATTGTTGTACTAGAAGGTGAGGAGACGCATTAGATATTATACAAGATTGCAAGTGGGTCTCCGTTTGGACTTGGTCTCCCTATAAGGCGTCCAAGCCCTCCAAAGAGTCATAATGGCACTTGTAGGGTGAGCGTTGAGAGACATGGACCTCCACCACAGCAAAGCATTGATTGCCGCGCCATGTGCTTCTTCAACACCATACATTGTTTTTTCATGCCCCAGCCTTACAGAGATGATGATGCACTTGGACCATGTTGCCCAGACAACCACACATTTGCACCTAACGCTTGGCAACTAATCCAGGTCCGAGATGGGGTTTTGTCTCATCCGAAGCACATGGGAGGGCTTGTGTCATCTTCTAGTAAACATTGACAAAGCATTGACATGATACTGAGCCACTTGAGACCCATGAGACCTTTGATTGTGCCCCACAACCACTTGGGAGCACCACATGATGTTTTTGCTTGGAAATCAGGGGGCCACCCCCTTGATTATCATTTTCGAAGCCCTCATTCATGGCACTTGGACTCATTTTGGCCTTCCAATGGCCCTCTTGGTTGTTATTATATCATTTTGGCTAGCATTGAATGGCTTATTCTTCACTTATTGAGCTATTTGGTTGGCTTGTCACCAATAGGGTTGTTATCTGCACATTAAAATATTTTTAGGGGCTTAGTTAAGCTAATTAGAACATTCGAACTTGTGAGAGGCTCATATAAATAAAGGAGAGCTTCATTTTGTAAGTCATCATCATTTATATTGGGATTTCTCATGTAAAAGAATTTGGACCTGCAATTGATGGACGAAATTGGTAGTTTTTGATGCATTTTTATGTGTTGTATTTTCGCAATCTTATCTTGGAGCTTCTATTTGCAAATTTGATGGATGGATATACTCGCATTATCTTGTAAGTGTTATTTTATGCTATATCTTTACATTGTTACATGTCTAATGTATGGAATGTCTTGTCATGATCATGTATGTGCCCTATTTTAATGAGAATTCATGAAAACACTGGTATTATTGAAGTATTGCATGCATTAGCAACTAGATAATGTGAACGAATGTCGTAGAGGCTCATTATGCATATTGCACCCTTGAATCTCCATCAAACTTTTGCCAAACGAAGTATAAATATCTATTGTGGTCGAGTTGTCGCCTCTTTACGATTAACAAGAGCTACATAGGTCTCCTTGATAGAGCGAAGTTCTCTCATCGAAGTAAATCTTGACTCCATTTCTCCCAATTGACAAGGCATTGAGTCTTAATCCTAGGTGATCCACCTTAACCCATTTCCATTCATCCTTCATGAAAATCTACCCTAACCCTAGAAGCACCTTAGAAAGGTCACCTTGAGGTGTGAGTTCGTAGGCCACTACGATGTAGTTTCCTTTAGCTACACTCAAAATTTGAAGCAATTCCTGTGGATAGTTTGAGAGAAATCTCAAGCCCTAGCTTCAACATTGATTCCACCCTTAAACTTCTTTGATTAGCATCATTCCAAAGGTCATTTGCTCTTAAAAACTCAAAGGAAGTTAATCATTTTTGTGACCTTTCTCATCCTTGCTTGACCTAGTAATCTCATTAAAGGCCATCCTCTTGCAATCGTTACAAGTCCTAGGCCTTGCTTGGATTTTCCCCTAGGTCTCTCTATTGGTGTCAAACCCTTATATGTTAATCATCTTACAAAACCCTTAGAGATGCCTTTCCTCCTTAGGAAGCCTTAGGTCTAGGAGTATTTCTTGCAATTGAATAGCCTTTCCTCCTAGGTCTAGGCCTCCTCCTAAACCTTTCTTAGAGAGCCATTAGCTTCTTTTTAGAGAATTGAGCCATTATTTGAGTCTCTCCTTTGAATGGGCCTTGGAAATCACATCACACCTTCCCATTGGTCCTATCTTTCAAGTGATTTCCTTTATACTGTGATTCCTCCCATCGTTGAAATTCCATAAAGAGCAAGGGGTACTAACTAAGGTGACACTGGGTCTTTGTCCCTTAGGCACCCCTCCTAGGACCCTTGCTAGATTGAGTGGTAATAGATACCAAAGCAAAAAAACCATAATCAATTATGAAATTAGATGACCTCAAAAACCATATGATATAAAACTTCCAACCCAGAAAAACAAAGCAAAAGCATTCACTACAAAATCAGCAAACAGAGAAGTGTCAAACATTAAGTGTTAAAATGGAAAACTTAACAACACAATGTGCAAGCTCTACATTGTTGATTTATGGTAGCATCGGATGTGATCTAAGCCTCAAAATTTGTGTGGAGGCTAGGACACATGTATTCCAGAAAACCCAGAAATCGTTTTGGGAAATTCCACCCGAAGGCGATTTTATTAAAATAATTAATTATTTTTAATGGATGCCTAAGTCTAAACTTAGTAAATTAAAATAATTAAAAGGTATTAATTAAACTTGCGGTGAAACTTCTAGAAAAAGACGAAGATCAACACAAAATGATCTGAGCCAAGGATTAGAATATAATATGGGTCGTTTATTGATCAACGAGAGGATTATAAGAAGAGGCTTGATGGGCATTTGGAAAATACATCGAGTGAGGGATCAGAGATCGAATTTCTCAAGAGAGCATCGCAGCAGTTGTCGGAGAGGTCATCAAGGAGATTTCTTGCAGTGAGGGACGGAGATAGTTTCACAGTTGGAGAGTTCCCTGATCTGGGGATACATTGCAAAGGAAGCGGAGAGAGATCTAGAAGAGGCAGCGTAGAGCCTGAGAGGAGATTCGAAATTCGCTGGAGAGTCAAGTTCTAGGGCCAAAAGTCGGGGTGTGAGACCAAAAGGGCAAAGAGTCGAAGTTCCAGAGTCAAATCAACCAGCAACAAGGGTGACGCAGAGCCTAGTAAATGTGACGTTGAACTACGTAGGCTGACACAGAGGTAGTGTGGGGCTTGCCATCCGAAGCCTGGATCAGTATTGAATCTCCAGTGATAGTGTGAGGTATTTCTCACTAATTTGTCTGCCAGTCAGATTCTTTATATCGAATAGCCAATAAGGCATCCAAAGATTGTATTCAGAAACCACTGCATAATAATACAAACCCTCAGTTGCTACACCAGTTTTCCCGCATTGCGTTTTTCCGAGCACAATTGTCCAAAAACAACATCGTCACTTGTGTGTGTGTTGTTTCTCCTTGCTCAGTTCTTGTTTCCGCATATTATTTATGTTGTGAAAGTTGCAGTTGTATCTATTTCGATGTTTATTGTGTAACACTGTAAATAACTTGTAAGAAAATTAGCATAGGAGAAATAACATCATATTGTTGCAGTAGGGATTTGGGTCTCCAAATTTTCACATGGTATCAGAGGGCATGTGAAGCAAGTGAGCAGACCGGAAGACCCTGTGAGGATCCAACTTAGGGTCCTCTAACTAAAACTAAATTTATTTATTTTAAACACAATAAGAAGGGAAATAGCTTATTTACAACTCAACATTTATTTGATGATAATAAACAATTAAAATTATTTACAACATATTAAACAAGTAAGAATTTCATTGCAACAATTTACATAAATAATCGATAAATGGAAGAATATTTGTTCCAATAGCTTGGTTGAGATGCTCTTGACTCTGTTGGGATGCTCCTCTTGGCTACCCGACTCAATTTACCTCCCAGCCAACTAGAAATGATTTCCTAGCCCAGGGAACCTCCACAGGCTCCCTAGCCCTCCGAACTCAAGTCCAACCAACTGTAGTGTGTCTAAGTTAAACCAACACTCTCCAATAGATCCAAGTTTGAATTCTCTCATTTATCTCTCCATTCTCTCCCTACTCTTTCTCCACATTCCTCCCCCAAAACAAAATTCTCCAAAACCAAATCCAAGACCAAGGATCTCTCCCACCCTCCTCTCATCCTCCTTCCTCTTTTATGTCTCTTCCTCCCATCCACCTCAACCACCTATCATTAATGTCACAACTACCGCCTCGTCCTTTCATTTTAGTATCCTTGACTTTTCTTACCATATCTTATTCAAAGTAGATTTGAGAAGACACTTTGGGAATAAAATATGGATATTTCATTTAGAATTAAATTGGAGAAGACCATATATTCTCAAAAGTAGATTTAAGCAGACATCTTGGGAGATGGATATTTAATTTGGAAATAAATTGGAGGACACCATATCCTATCCAAAATTAAATTTGAGAAGACAACTTGGAAATTAAATAATAACAATAATAAAAGTCATATCAGTAAAATAAAATTACAATTTTACAAATGTAAGTATACACCAATATTTATTACTAATTATAAGTAAATATTTTCAGGTTAATTAAACACTAATAAAAAATAGCATGATAGGATCAAGTACGGCATTACAGAGCCCAGCGTTGAAGAGGGAGATCAAAGTGTTGGGTAGACAACAGATTGAATCCCTAGAGGGATTGCGCAGTCCAAGCCTAGAGGGCAAGATTCTCAAGGAAAAACTCTCTCTGAGTGAGTTGACAGAGAGGTAAGATTTCTAGTTCGTGATTCGTCAATGGCAGAGGGAGCAGCGCAATAGCAAATCTAGTGCTAAGCACTGTTTACGTGAGACGCAATTTTTTTTGCAACAGCTGTTGCGGCAAAAAAACGTTAGAAGAAGGAAGAAGACACCCTTTGAGGGAATTGCTTCCTAAGTGAATTTTGAGCCAAGGAATTCTTTTTCTTAGTTGTTGAGCAGCAGTAGCGAGGGGCAGATCTACTAACTTCAGGAGGGAGTGCATAGGCCAGCCTAGTAACTCGCACAGGAGAGAGGACACAATTCGACTTTTTGTTAGCAGAGATGACAACTAATGGGCTAAGAGATCAAGATTGATTGGACGGAGCATCAAACTATGCGATCTAGAAGGCTAGGATCCCCTACCTTCTAGATGAGCATGATCTGAAAACCTATGTCGATAGTGTGGTAGTTGAACCTGTCGATGCCGATCCACTCAAGAAGTACAAGGTTGAGATGGCAATGCTAAGTGGTTGATCCTCGACGGAGTGAGGGATCATGTCGTATGTCACATTGTTGGCAAAGGGACGGCCAAAGAGACGTCAGATGCCTTGGCTACGTTGTATCAAGGATCTTCCGAGCAATGAGATCTGCAAGGATGCAGAAGGGAGAACGCATTGACCTGTTCCTATCGAAGCTTCAGGAAGTCTGAGATCAGTTGGTAGTTGTAGGGTCATCACCTCAGCCTATAGAGATGGTGAGGTTGGCCCTAAATTCAATCTCAGAAGATTGGCAAGTATTTGTTTAGAGTATCCTAGGCAGAGAGAAATTGTCAGATTGGAAAGGGTTGTGGGTTGCTCTTCAACAAGAAGAGATGAGGAGAGACTTAGTCAAGTGCAAACTTGATGGCAACAGCACCAATGCGGCAAAGCCCAAGGAGGAGGAGAATGCAACCCTTGCATCAAAGGGGCAGCATGAGCAGCGGAGGCAGAAGAAGGATGTCCCAAAGATCAAATGTTTCCAATGTGGTGAATTTGGTCACTACGCTACACAGTTTCCTCTCAAGAAGAAGGACAAGGACGAGAAACATGATTCGCAGGCTGCAACCACAAAGATCGAGGAGTTTGCCATGATTCCCAAATACCTCCAACAAAGAGGTGGGGTGATCTAGTATTGTAGTTCGAAAGAACCACAGATGGGCAGGATCCCTAAGGAGTCCACCTCTTGGATCAAGACCATGCTACGAGAGCCCATACTAAACAATAGCAAGATGGACCAGTGTCAAGTGGTGCAGTGAGGTGCCAAAGTGGTAGATGCAGTGGCTAGTAGCAGTCAGATACTGAGCAGCGCAGAGCTAGTGTTGGCAGCAGTACAGTCAACACAAAGCAGAGTCAGCAACGCGTCGAGACTTCAGTCACAGCGCAGAGGCTAACAGCAGTCGGAACTTGAATGACAGATGCATCATACTAAACACAGTTAGTTCAGTGTTTTGGATGTTTTTCCATTGCAATTGTTGCAGAAGGTAGGAGTGGCAGTTGAAGCAGAGTTGCACTGCAAATGTAGTTGACATCAGCAGCACGAATGCAGCATTTGCGCAATAGTTGGTGGGCAGTGATGTCAAACATCAGCAACACAGAGGGAGATGTTATAGAGTCAAGGTGATGCTTCCTCGCTAAGAAGGAGTGTTGATTCCTGGTAGCATTTGATGTGCTTTAAGCCTCAAAATTTACAGGGAGGCTAGGACACATGTATTCCTGAATACCCAAAAATCGTTTGGGAAATTCCACCCGGAGACAGTTTTATTAAAATAATTAATTTTTTAATGAATGCCTAAGTCTAAACTTAGAAATTAAAATAATTAAAAGGTATTAACTAAACTGGGGGTGAAACTTCTAGAAGAAGACGAGGATAAAGTCAAAATGACCTGAGCCATTGATTAGAATCTAATATAGGTCATTGATTGATCAACGGGAGGATTATAAGAAGAGGCTTGATGGGCATTTGGAAAATACATCGAGTGAGAGATCAAAGATCGATTTTCTCAAGAGAGCACCGCAAAAGCTGTCAGAAAGGTCATCGAGGAGATTTATTGCAATGACGAGCAGAGATAGTTTTCTGGTTGGAGAGTTCCCTAATTCGGGGATACATTGCAGAGGAGGCAAAGAGAGATCGAGAAGAGGCAGCACAAAGCCACGTTGGGCAACATAGAGCCACGTTGAGGCAACACAAAGCCTGAGAGGAGATTCGAAATTTGTTGGAGAGTCGAATTCTAGAACCAGAAGCTGGGTGTGCGACCAGAAGGGCAGAGAGTCGAAGTTCCAGAGTCAAATCGACCATTAAGAAGGGTGACACAAAGCCTAGTAGTTGTGACGTTGCACTGCATAGGCTGGCGCAGACGCAGTGTGGGGCTTGCCATCCAAAACCTGGATCAGTATTAAATCTCCAGCGATAGTGTGAGGTATTTCTCACTAATTTCTCTGTCAGTTAGATTCTTTGTATCGGATAGCCAGTAAGAGGTCCAAGATTGTATTCAGAACCTACTACATAATAATACAAACCCTCAGTTGCTCCACCAATTTTCCCGCATTGGGTTTTCCAGGGGACATTTGTCCAAACAAACAATGTCCCTTGTGTGTCTATTATTTCTTCTTGCTCAGTTCTTGTTTCCACATATTATTTATGTTGTGAAGGTTGCAGTGGTATTTATTTCGATGTTTACTATGTAATGTTGTAAATAACTTGTAAGAGAATTAGCAAGTAGGAGAAATAACGTCAAATTGCTGCAGTAGGGATTTGGGTCTCCAAATTTTCACATATATAAATATCCATTATGAATGAGTTTCCTTGTATCCCTAAGACCTTTTAAACTTGCAAAGAGAAGATAGTACAAAATTTTGGTTGATTAATTGAATGTAGGGTTTCCACACATATCAACCAAATGCCCATTCCTATGTAGAATTGGACCTTTGTAGGAAAGGTCTATTTGAGACCGACTTGTTCGAAGATATGGCTCATATTCAAAAGATCTTCAACATCCCACATTGTTGTTTCCCATTTCTCACCTATGCATTTTGTTAAAGATTGTCCTTTAAACATTTAACAAACATAATCCTGTGTTGCTTTTATTTCCCAATAGTGTATTACTAAAACTCAATTTTTCCCAAGTCAAGGGGCTGAATGTAGTGCGTCTACTCAATTTCCATTCCAAAGAATGGTAAGCATATTGATCATTGTCAATAGGTCTCTAATAAAGATGAATTGTGTGGTCCATCTCCACAACTCTCTACAATCATAAGCAAATCTACTACAAGTAACATTAAAGTTCGTATATAAAAGCCTCCCATTGCTCAATATGCTTCTACATCCTGCTCTCCTTCTAGTGCTTTGCTTATTTCCTTCAGAGGCGCTCCTTGCCCATTAGATGTGGCCCTCAGCCAAAGAGCTCCATGTCTACAACTCTTTCACACTTTTGGAACAAGGATTTGACATGAGTTGCCTATTTACCTTATAGGGAAACTACTTTCGAAGACAAATTCATTTGGTTTGACGTTATTGCTTTGATTAGATGTCTAACTCATTATCTCATATTTAGACTTATTCTTCCACGAGATTCCATCAAATACATACCTATGCTCTTTTAGATTGACTCTACCATGGTTTATCGATTCTTGTGCCATCTACACTCAAACCATATGTGTTAGCAGATAGTACTTCATTGTGATATCTCTTTCAATTGATATGATTTCAGCTATGGGTTCCTTGCTTAGAAGTGGTGTCGATAGTTTCTAACTTATTATGAAAGTAGTAAGCATCAAATTTGTAATAATAGCATTGTTTATTGAGTAAAGATTTTACTGTTTTGACTCATATACCATGGGGGCACATAATTCTCCTTACATAAATGTCTTGACATAGGCCAAAAACTACTACTAGTGATCAAGGTGAATATGATACCCTATATCCTAATCATACGTAACATTTTTTGTCGTTTCCCTTGGCCTATCATCTCGTTTACATAAAAATATTATCTTGGCTTGTGTATGACTCTTATCAAATGCCATCTAACAACATCTAATGAATAAATCGAAGAAAAAATCAAAGCAAACATAAGTCAAATAAAGCCGAAAAAGTCTAAGAGGTAAAGAGCATGAAAGAATGAAAATAATAATGAAGAAAAATTTATAACACTTCAATAAAAAGCACCACCCCCTAATGTCCTAATGCAAAATGAGGGGATTATTGATGTGATGTACCTAATGACTTGTTTCGAAGCTTGACCCATCATTATAGGTGGGGTGCCATACTACATTGAGATCCATGCACCATGCATCAAGATTTATGTATCTGCATTGGGATCTAAAAACATATATTCAACCATATCTACATACATTAAGATCCTTGTCATTGCATTGAGATTTGTGATAGCACAATGGTGATGATGACGATGCCACACCATCACAGAAGTGTTCACATAATGTACACATGTCTACTTACAAAGCATGCATACACATGTCTACTTACAAAGCATGCATGGGCCACTGGGAGGAATATTCTCACACATGTGGGTGGTTAAAGTTAGTTATGAGATAATTTTAGCACATATTTGAGAACAATTATCCTCAAGGCAGTGATCGTTTGAAAGTGCTTGTTGCCACAAAATCTAGTACGCCTAATGCAAAGCCTCACTTTGTAGGGTGAGATTGTTGATTTTTCAAGGCCTTCTAGCTAATAATTACTTCTAATGGTTTTTACTTTAAATCCTCTTGTATTCACATTTCATCATTAAGCAACTACACTAAATATCTTCAATAGTAGAACAAAAATTGACAGTAGGATCATAAAGAGACATCAAAACACGAAAATATATTTTACCCTGGGAAAACCCAACAACCTTTTTCTTAGAGAAATCAATAAATTCAACAAGAGATACAATCAGAGCGTCCACTCAAAAACAAAGTCAAATTGACCACAAATATACCATAGTCAAACTTGGTCAATGAGAGATAAATTCGACCTCCTGAAATCTCGGCCCCCTAAAATTTCGGCCTCTTGCCTCAGGAATCGGTCTACTACCGCCTCAGGGAATTTTCATCTGCCCAGATTTGTTCTGCCTAGAAACTAGACTTGCTATTTCACTTTGATCTGCCCTTATCTCTCTTCTCCTTCTTGCTTGAACAAAAGTGATTTGAATTGCCTCTCAATTGATGAAGTCTAATGAGTATATATAGTAAATAGATGAACCTGAATAGGTGCATCTATAAGGGCGGACCAACTTGATCTTTAGGAGGGTCAACATGATATTTTTCGAGCCAAAAAATCAAATTTAGAAATTCAAAATTCCCACTCTTTGAAGTCGACATGAAGAACATGTCTTACATATATTTGAAGGGCTAAAACATTTAATTATGAAGACCAGCCAACACAAGAAAATTCAACAGAGACCTTATGGCAACAGGAGAAAGGGTTGCCAATGTCCCCTTAGCAACCTTCCTCTCGCTCTTTAATGTAATTTCAACCACAAAGGAGGTTTTCCTAGGTCACCTATAAGATATTCTAATACTAGGGCTCAAGGTGTTGTTTTTTTATGGTCTAACAATAGATAGAGGGCTTGGTAAGGCCAAATATGACCAAAATCTTCAAAGTTAGGGTTCAAGGTCTCTAAGGTTAGACCAATAAGAGGGCTTCTATAAGTTAGGGTTTAAACGATCTTTAATATTAGCGCATGAAATGGCCTATAGCAGCCTAAGGAAAACCCTCCAAATGATCTTCAACAAGAAAGGAGCAAAGATTTCAACTAGAGACCAAGGTTGAACTAAGGCAAACACAGTTAGGGTTGCTAGATATGCATAAACAATAGGAAAATAGAGTGACATAGCCCCCTTGTGGCTTGTAAGGATACTATACTATATTTTTCTGGTATCTTAATTTTGCCGATGTTTGCTGATTTTTACCGATATTTTCTTGACTTTTACAATTTTTTGGTTTTAAGGACCCTTACTGATTTTATCCTGATGCTGATGTTCGCAACATTGGTTTATAGAGACTAGTCTACAATTCAGGGCCACCATTACACAATAAAACAACAACTCCTACACATAAATCAGCTCCTAAACCTTAGTGATTGCCCTAGCTGTCAAGGAGAGGTAATATTAGGAAGGTTTTTGTTTAGTTTTGGGGTAATCAACACATTTTAGACCAATGCCTTATCCTACAAGGGCTAATGCAATCTTAATGGCACAAAATACCAAGGATAATGGAGTAAGTGGGATGCTCTAGGGCATTCACTTCTAAAACCCTAATTATTATTCTTATGAGTGGAGAAATTAATTATAACCATTTAGTCATGGAACAAGAGAAATCCTACTTTAAACATGAAAGCCTTCAAAATATCAATGATAAACAATAAACTTACAAAAATCTTCCACAAGAGCACTTCTTTCCAAAATAATGCCTCCAAGCAAAAAATCTCTTCTAATAGCGAGTAGCTCCCAAAAAGATCACATTGTGCCCAATGTAGCGAAAAAGAGACGAGTGTGCACTCTCTCGAGAAGTAGTTGAATTGTGTTCATGTAATGATGAAAAGATAAATGAGGGGGAAGCTCTATTTATGAGCCTTCTTGCACTGATTTTATGTAAGAACCTGAACCTCAAGCTAATTTCTAAACAACAGTTCTAAATAGCAGAACCTGAAATAATGATTACAGAATTTTAAAGAAATTTAATCTAATGAATACTAACCTTTCTGCTTTACCGAAAATCTGTCTACTGTGATTCTTGTCCAGTTGTCTGCTTTGCTAAAAGTCTACTGAAAATCTATCTGCTCTACTACAACTCTTGACCAACTGTGTCACCAAAACGGCCAAAACCACCTTGCCGAACTGAGTACAACCTAGGTACTCAGTCTCACAAAGCTTTCAGTTGAAGCAATCTGATTCCCCCCATGCCCAAAAACATCAGTGTAATCAAGACTCAAGTTTCCTTCATAACCATACTACAGTATCCAAATTGTTCTTTCCCCCCTTCAAAATGGTTTTTCCCTTCTTTTATTTTCTCATCCACCGCCTTCTTTTCCTTCTTCGTGTCAATATTATGGTTACGTGTAACTTTTATGAAATCAAATCTGATTTGATTTCGTTGATTTTTATTTGAATACGTAGTTTGATTTAATAAGGTTTATTAATTTTATTATTTATAAATTTATTTAAATTTATAATTTAATAAATTATTATTATTTTATTTATAGGCGGGTCATTACATTTTACAAATAAAACAACTAAGAAGCCCTATTGACAAATTTAAGTGTTCAACAAGAAAGAGGCTACAAGCCAACCTCATAGCTCCAAAATATAACAAATATGCCACAGAAGCCCACATGTGTGGGAATAAATGCTCCTAAAGCATAATGTCATCCTCCAAATGAGCGCAATAAGCCATCAACAGGGTATATAAGGGCTAAAAAGTGCTCCATACTCCAAGATGAATCTCAAGGATCATGTGCAAATTGAAGTCACTCCATGCCAACATGTTATGTCAAGGCGCCCTATGTCACCCTCAAAGGAGGAAAAGGCGTGACGTGGCACTAAATTGCTCAAGCGTTGGGGCTCCAAGGTGATGTACAAGCCCTACATTGTCATCTCAAGCATGACCATCATCATCTAGGCTTTGGAATAATTGATGCCAATGAAATAGAGTTAAAGTTGGCATAAGGGCATCTCAGGTCCACTGGGCACATCAACAATATCTCCAACACCAAGCTTCATGGGCTCATCATTTCAACATTTGCAGATCCCTTGAGGTGTCAAGCATCAAGTGAAGTCACAAATAACACAATGCTTTACTCCGAATAAGAAATGTTGCATCATCAAAGTCTCTCTCTCTCTCTCTCTCTCTCTCTACACTAGATAGTATGACCCATGTTGCTCTGCTAAGGAGGTCTCTCTCTCTCTCTCTCTACACTAGATAGTATGACCCATGTTGCTCTGCTAAGGAGGTGGGGCAATCGCCTCAAAAAGCCTCTCCTATTGTGATGAGAACCACCTAGAAAAACCTCCTCAACATCAAGTGTAAATCAACAATCATTAGGGAACAAAAACCACATATGCATCATAGTGGATCATACTTAATGTTAGGGTCATAACCATTACTTCATAGAACGATCACCTTCAAATATCTAAATAGACCAAGTCCCATATAAGTGTCCCCTCACTTATGTTAAGGATGGCTAGATAGGTAACATTATTCAGTGTTTCCAACCCCTGGGGAGAAGTGACAAGCCTCGAATTAACCCTTCAATCCATAGTGCAAATGAAGATAGTGGTAATGGAGTGGGTTGGACTTCAGGGCCATAGCCAAGTGACTAGCTAATGGTGGTCCATCATACTGAGTGTATAGATGTAACGAGGGAGCAATCATTGAGGCATGAGATACCCTTTCCTCTACTTTATTTTTCCACCTCTCTAGTGTGCCTTTTAATTCTTTACGATAATGCGATATGTGTGCATAGCTCAAGAACCCACACTTGCATTTGATACATTTAACATTTATTACCCCTTGATGATGAGGCAGTTCATCACCTATCAAAGATGGGACACAAGTGTTTATTTTTATCGATGGATCAAGAAGTGCTCTAGGAACCGAGTGATGGCTAATGAGGGGATAACGCTCATGCTAGGCTTTGCCCACATGCTAATTTTTGTCCTAACCATCTTTTGCATTTTGTCTTTTTCTTTCATTGTGACTTTCTTTTGCTTTTACTTTTCTTTTAGCTGCATAAACCTCCAAGGCAAAGTTTTTTGACCCAGACTAAAGCATGAGGATGAAAAGGTGCCAATCCCCATGACCAATGACCACAAACCTAAAGAATGGATACGGAATAGAGGTAGCGATGGAAAGTAGTAAATATGGAATGCCATGGACATGATACTTCAATTGGAGCCTCCCCAGTAGTTTACTTCCTGTAACTCTAAGGCTTCAAAGGAGGTCCCATTATACTAGAGTCAAAGGCTAACCTCCCATATGAAGTGAAGGAACAAGAACATAGTTTAGATTGTTCAAATATTTGAATCGCCCCTTGATTTGTATTAGTACACCCCAAAACTTTTAAGTAAGCACATGATTACAAAATGGTTGAAGTACCAGCTAATGGATGACCCACCTTCCTTTAAAAAGGAATACAAGATGGGAGAGAGAAATTTGACTTGAGTGATAGGTGGGGGATCTATAGCATTATGTCATGTATTGATCAATAGGGCTATTGGCCCGCTAGTTGTCCAAGGACAGACAGAATTTCTCCTATGGATTACCCACTTTTTAATGGGTAACAGTGCCCAAAATTCTAGCAAATCAACACCATATGATGCAAAATGGCTATGAAATTTCCAATATGGGGTCATGATAGAAAATCACGAAAAAAATGATCAAGTTAGGATTCTGTTGGAATTGTCATATGAAAATTATCTTTCATTTCGACCACGTGTGAACTAAATTAAGCATTTTCTCATTGTTGTTGAAAAATCTAGCAGGCCTTAGCGAGGACCCTACAAGACCAATAAACTTAACCAAGTGACAACAATGAGGTAGTGACCCATTGTCAGACAGCGAAAACCCCCTACTCTTTACGAATTTTCATTTATGGGAGGAGTCCTAATATGCAAGAAGGTCACCTAATTGGTATTCTAAGGCCGAGGTATAAGGTGACTTGATAAGGCCTTCCGCAAGAAAGACACAATTTAGGCCCAAGGCTTTAATGACGAGCAAATTCGCTTTCACTGTGGAGACCTAGGGTTGAGAGCACAAGGCCTAGGGCTTGATTGATATGTTGAGTGTCGAGGTGGTCGCATACCAAAAGAACGGATTTTGTGACAACCACGATCCTCTTGGCATTTAGACTTTCCAACTTCGGAAATTCCCTTCCCCTAGGAATTCGCACAAGCCCTAGCTTGTGCCTTAAAGGGGCTAAATTAGGTAAGAAAGGAAGAAGAGCAAAATTTATGGATAAAAGTTGAAGTGATCACCAATAAAGGAGGGCCCATGCCTTATCCTTAGGCGGATGGAGACTATGAGTTGATTAAATGTGCGAAAGGTTGCTAAGGATGAAGGACAATTGATGCCCTAGCATCAAAAACCCTAAAAATTACCTATTCAATGGATCGAGTTTGATGGGAGAGCTAGTTAAATTTCACCACTAGGATATTCATTCACATGTTAGTATTCATGAGTAATGCATCCAAAAATGAGATCTACATACCATTCAGTATATATTCAACAAATTAGGGCCAATAGAAAAACCCTAGATCCAATATATTCCATACATTAGACGTGAAGAAAATAAATATTCAACAATAAGCTCACTTACAAAGACAACATGCAAGATAATCCATCCATCGATCCAAGACAATATCTCCAAAGGCAAACGAGTTGCTCCAAATATCAAAGTGCATGCACAGGTCTCATCTCTACCACAAGAAAAGAGGGCCAAAATTCTGTAAAGAGAGGCTAAAATCTCAAAGTTGTGATGATGATTTACAAAAAATGATCTCTCCGCTACTTATATGAGGAGCCATAAATGCCCCCTAAAACAATAAAATAATGACGCAACAAGTTATGTCACAAGCCGACCTAATAACTAATGGTAAGGCACAAATGATTCCCTGCACATGTGAGTCAAAGGAAAAAATGTGCTAATGTCATCCATGTGTAGGTTATTTTGGGCATGCATTGAGGGCTGAGGGTGGTGCCACGTGAAGTGTAAAAGCCCTTTAAAATCGAGATATGAAGGTTGACCTTCACATTTCTATCAATCTCTCTTTATGGGCCCTCAAATTGCATCTTAGGGTCAACAGTAGTCTCATGGGTCTCCAAGTGGCCAAAATGCATTTCATTGCTCCAACGTTGGGGGCTTTCAAGGTGGTGCTAACCCTCCCATGTCTCAAAGTGTGAGACCATCCTCCTATGGGCCCTAGATCAATTGTCATCCCTCTAATAGTGCTAAGACAATTAGGGGCGTGTTGGGTCTAGGTGCATCATCCCATAAAAGTCAAAATCTAGGTCAAAGTGCTCAAACATTGTGGGATGGAGGTACCCACGAGTATGGATGATACTCAAGTGCTACCTGGAGTCCCATGGTTATCAACGCCTCACTTGTGGGTGTCAATATGCTCCTCTAAAAGGCATGCGCCCAAGATAAGTTGCCCAAGCCATGGTTGTGGAACCACCTAACACTTACAATATCTAGTGCTAGCAACTACATCACTAGGTACATTTAATCATTTTTGCATCTAAACAGAACAAGCTTGAAAGTAATGAGCAATTTGACATTTCAAACAAGGTTCCCTTGTTAGTTTTTGTAGCATCAAACAAGTGTTCTAGTCTCGATTTGTGTCTAAGAGAATAAGGAACACGAGATCTTCAAAACCCATAAAAGGTTTGTGAGATAAGCTTGTGAAATGCCTTAATTAAATTAATTAGACATCATTTAAATTTTTTTCTAAGTCTAACTTAGGAAAATTGGTTAATTAGTAATAATTAATTAAGGAAAGGTGAGAAAGCTCTAGAAACTGACACGAATTGAGTTTGAGATATGATTTTAGTCGTTGATAACAATTTAATCATGGTCATTGGTGATCCAACGAGAGATTATAAGAGTAGGTCAATGGGGATGGAGAAGATACACTCGAGCTTAGCAATGAGACACTAAGAGAGTGAGTTCCTTGGCTAATCAAGTTATGAGCAAAGAAGAAGAGCTCGAGCCAAAAGGAAAGCAAGAGTGAGATTGAGGGAGCAACAATAGAGTATTCCAACAGATATTTTGAGCAGCAGAGCAACAAAACAATGAGGTCGAAATATTTTTGCAGGAAGGCCAAATAGCAATGCGAGCAAGCCAAAAGGGGGTAGAGTTGTTTGGCAGAGAGAGAAATTTTCTCCAAATTATTTTGACGATATTTTTGCTAAAGGATAACCAGTTTGGCATCTCCAAATTTATGTACTCGGATTTCACTGTTGCATAATAAAATATAAACCCTGATCTGTTGCACCACTTTTCCCTTCGAGGTTTTTCTGCAGACGTTAGTCCAAAAATATTTGTGTCATTTTTATTGTGTGTGCGCATCTATTTTTTCAGTTCCAATTTATTTTGCGCATTGCAATTTTATTGTGAAGAATTGTAGTATGATTTATTTGTTATTTGTCGTAAGAAATAAATTGCCAATTAATCCGTTAGAAGAATAAATATCCAGTTGCTCAAATTCAAGGAAATTTCATATTCCTTTTCACAATTATGGGTTTGAACTTGCAATGTTGTTACCTCCCTCAATAGTGGTTAATAGACCACCTTATTAGGTGTTTCTAGCCCGCAAGCAGAAGTGGCATGTCCTTGTTCCACCCTTAAATTGATAAATGTCATGTGAATAATGACAAGATGAACGGGAGGAGTTCATGACCAAGCTCCATGGTCAAAGGGACCAGCAATGATGGGCTCCTCATCCCGAGTGTATAGATGTAGGGAGGGAGCAATTGTGGATGCATGAGTTACCAACTTGCCTTTTGTTTTTCCATCGCTCTTGGGTGCCTTCTTATTTTTCTTGATTTTTCTTTGTATTAATGCTCGTAGCTCAAAGGGTTAGAGCGCTTTGTATGATGTTTAACAATTTTTACCCCCTTAATGACAAGGCATTTCATTGTCCATCAAGGTTTGGGACATGCAAGGGTTCCTTCTCCTAATATAAAGAGCAACATGTGTTCAGGAATCAGGTGATGGCCATAATGAGTGACACAGAGCTCATGCTAGGCATTTTCCCACATGCTAATGTGTATGTCCCTGCCATCTTTTACATTTTGATCTTCTTTTGTTTCAACTTGTGGTCATCACATGCTTTTTCTTGTTCTTTTAGTTGCATCAACTTCATAGGGTAAAGTTTTGAGCCCTACCCATGTATGAGGATGTATGGTGCCAAATCCCAGAGAACAAATGGTCAATTGAAACCCGAAGAAGGGAGGTGGAATATAGGGTTTCTAATGTAAGATGGAAAGTGGTAAGAATGAAATAGGGAGAGATGGGACTACGCTATCTCAACAAGTCGCAGAAGGATCTCCCTTCCTCATATGTTGATATCTCTTGAAGAATTGCATTGTCAATCAAGAAGTAGTCACTCAACCACTTACCTCTCCCATACAACAGTCACTCGGCCACTTGGGAAATTCATTAGCTTATTGGGATCATTTCCTTTGCCACTTGTTGCTCCTATTCTTCACTGGGATCTTCTCCCAAACTCTTATAAATTGTAACCCCCAGCTCTCATTATTCTAGTGTTGGAAGCTTGAGCTTGGGGAACCTCAATTGATGCTACTGTGTTTTCTTCATTCAATAAATATAAAACTTTGGAGGCCTAGTGGTGCAAGTGTTAGTGGTGTGCTTGTCGATTTGAGGTAACCTTTTTGTGTTTATCATTTTCATTGCTTTCAAATTTGTAGCTTAGGCCCTAGTAGGGGCCGTATTATCCAAGCGGAATCTAGGCTTGGTTGGGACGTGTATTCTCGATTAAATAGCACGTCTAATCTTGTCATTATGTTGTATTGCAAGACTTGTTCTAGTGTTTTATAGGTTCCTCTCTAAGCTTGGAGTTGGCCACATTCTCAGTTGAATCAACCATCTTCAAGCCACTGGCGAAGCATTAATCCCACCATACCAAATGATCTCCAAAGGGCTTCAAAAAAGGATCTAAAGAGAGATTCAAAGTCCCTGAAACTTTCTCCTTCCTTCCTCATTTGATTATCACATATTTCTTGGCTCTTTTGTTGTGCTTTACATTGTAAAATCAAGCATCTAAATCTCTATTTGGACTATTGTCCTAACAGTGGTCCTCTTTGCTAAGCAAATACAAAGTCCCCTTGGCCTTTCCTTAGCAAACTAGGGTAGGAAATTGGTAGTGTGATAGTAGAATATTTACTATGTTTTGGGCTAACCCATGCTAGATATTTTAAAGTGTTTTAATCTCATTTTTGTCACATTCTAGCCTAAATTGTTTGCTGGTTTTTAGCAAATCTTCGCCTTTACAGAGGAAGATGTTGGTGAATTTCATCTAACGTTGAGGATTTGGAACACCCAAAGACAACCTAGGACATTCCTATTGTAAAAACCAACAAATCTTACCATAATAACCTCTTCAAAAGCTTCTTGATCCCTTTGATCTTTCAAGGGATCCATTGTAACTCCTTCAAGGGATCCATTGTAACCCCCTCAATCTCTTTTTCATCTCCTTATTCATGAGGAAGCTCTTATTCTTCTCTTGATTTTGATCCCTTTGTTCACAAGGGATCTAATCAAGCATTGTAACCATTCTTGGGAGTTAAGGGAAATCCCCCTAAGCATCCCTCTTCCCCATTTGGGGCTCTTCTTCTAGTTGCCTCCTTTTGTGGTTGCTTTTGGTGGTTGGATTTAAAAATTAACTTATAGTAGATAATCACATCATAACATTAAAGTAGGTTGCATCCTTTTTATTTAACATCCATTCAAGCAATCCAGTTAGATTTACTTTCATTTTATTGGAATAGTTTAATTCTAATCTAGATTTATATTTTGCTCTTGGATTAGACCAATTGTAATTTCTTGTTTTAGATTAAGTTCAATTTCATAGCATTAGTTCAATTTCATTTCCTTGCAAATAAACCTCCAGTGAGTTCCAGCTGATTGAAGTAGATTAACTAGGGACCCTTCCTCTTCTATGACTTCTTATTCTGAGATTGGGGCCCCAGCGAGAAAAAGGCCTAAAGAAGAAGATAATCTTTGACCAAATTTAATTTATGCAATCACATTTGCATGTCATACACTCACACATTCATTCTACCTAAATTCAAGAGAGAACCTAACATTAATAAAAACAAACCGAGAGACATTTCAAAACATTCTGATTTCAACATTTTTTGTACATGGTTATTGCGCTTACTTTCAAAGCACTTTCATTTTCAGGAATTTACATTTCCAAGCATTTATTTCAAGTACTTTACTTAATGCTTATTCAAGAAATTGTCTTTCATTTCAAGCATATATCTTTGAGTAATAAATTTATAAGCAATTATTTTCCAAGCATTTTACTTTCAAGCTATTGTCCTTTACTTGGAATATTTATGTAATATTCCCATTTTTAATTTCCTTTATAGTATAGCTAGGATGGAGTTCTAAGATATATGATGGCCAAGCCATACGAGCAGGTTTACATCACCAGGGGTCCGAGAGGGGCTTTAAGGTATTTCATGGTATCTTGTGGCATTCACTTGGTGTATTCCATCATCTGCACTGCTTGCCTTTTGTTCTGTGTCATTCTAACAACTTTCATAAAACGGACTTATTATTGAACCTCTCTTAATTAATTACGATTGAGGTGGCATTTCGGGAGAATATTTGATGTGACACCTGGATGTAATAGCTCGTTGGAGTCGGAACGAGAAGATCTACAAGATGGGAGGATGGGAAGAGACTTCCAATAGCCAAATAAAGCATGGTGAAAGATTTGCCATTTTCCCAAATTAAAAGTGACTTTAATTAATCACTTAATTAAATAAAAGGAGGGGAAAAGGCCAAAAGTGAATTCAGTGAAATAAAATTAAATTAAATGTCACTTAGACGCGGTCAAAAAGGGGAGCTTCTAAAATAATATTAAAATAATAAAAACAAAATACTTCTAGAAGCTTGGAGATCTATCTATTGAGTCTTTAAAAGGAGGAGGAGGTGATCATTTGGGGACATCTTCGTTTCAACATTTGTCTCGGTATTTCTCTGCTTGAGTAGTCCCATGACGAAAACCCTTTGGTGAGTCAGCGAGTGTGGGCGAGAACCCATCTCTCCCCTCGATGAATTCATCCATAATTCAGAAGTGCACTTATTGGTTCTGCAATCAGTTTTGGAGGGTCGGCGCCGCATTGGAGCAAATTTTTGGATGTCAATTTACTCATCTCAGCTATGTCTTTGTAATATCATATTCAATAATTAAATAAAGCTAATTTTTTCTTACGAGTTTGTAGCATTTTTGGTTTTCATATTGCAAATTTATTTTAATTTTGTCGCAATTTCATGGTTCATGTTCTGCAATTGCTTGGAGAAATTTATGGTACAAATTTTTAAGCAATTTCCTGAGAAATTTAGGCAAAATTATAATCAGGGATATTACAATTTACCTTCACAAATATTTTACATTGGGCACTAGTCTCTACTTGCTATATCTTATGCTTTGAAAGTATTTCATTCATTGATCTTCGTTGTTATATCTCTTATGGTGGATGGTTATGGTGGTTTATGTGCATTGGTTATTTCTACATGCTTTGAAGTCATTTGCAATAAATTTTCATATTGATAGTTGAGTGTATATTGGTCAATTATAATTAACTCTGAGAACTTGATTTACTCTTCTTAGTTTAGTAAAGCCTTAGTTTATTTTGTCTCATAGGATCCCCACCTTGGCTTCGTTAGGAGTTAGCCTGGACGGAGGAGTTGAAATTTGAGTGACAGCTACTCAACTCGAGACTTGCCCCCAAGGCCACACCAAGTGGTGGAGTCAAATCTTTTCTCCACAGAAAGAAACAAGGGGGCAAAATTGCCCTACTACCTTCTAAACTTCAAAAAGTTTGATTGGTGTCTCGTCCATTGGGCAATGGAGTCCTTCTTTCCCACCATCTATATCTAAGCAAGTAACACATAGTATAGCATATCAAGAATTCCATCCAATGAATCAAATCACCAATAGCGATGTATGAAGGTTGGCCTTGATTTATAGTAAGGTCAAGACAAACTTGATTTATGATCATTAAATCAGTGTTTCTACCTTCAAACTATCCAATATTTCCTAATTTTTCATCTATTGCAAAATGAAGAAAAAAATGTTCTTTGAACTCTTTACCTGGAAAAAAGAAATGTATACAAACCAAAGGAAATTATAAGAGCTTATGGGATTATTATTCATAATTACATCAAGAGTTCATCTTCCAGCCTAGACAAATTTTTAAATGATAGAAATGTATGGCCTTCATACCTTTTAAGAATCTTAACAAGGCTAGTGCTTTCTAAGGATTCATTGTGGCAATCACCATTTACATAATTTAATAGAACAAATTGATTATTTTCAAGATAAACTCAATTTGATATCCTTAACAAAAACACAAAGAAAAAGAATGACTAAAAACTTACCTTCTCTGGATTTATTTTCACTTCCACGTCATTTATCGCTGCTTTCAGTTCCTTTTCAACCTTTGATGCCCTTACCTTAAAACATTGGCATTGTTTACTGCAAAATATTTTATTGTCAGTATTTGCGAGATACTAGTTTAATGTGAAATTAGTTCATCAAACTCTTTTATATGGTATTTTTAAAATCATGATAAGGCATTCATATTTCTATCATACACAACATCAAGAAACTATGAAATTTTAGGAATTACATTTCAAAGCAACGCCTTAAAAGAAATAATGACACGTCAATTAATATAATAATCATTATTTAATGTGAAACAATGAAAGAAGATGCGGTGCATAAATAAACAAAATGTGTAGCACTGAAAATAAACAAAACAAGTCAAAACTACGCATAACCCAACTCCAAGTCACTCTTTGTGTTTAAAATGTTTTTCTATCCACACAATTACAAAGAATAGCTTATCCTATTATTGAAACCCAAACATAGGTGTGGAATTCTTGTTAAATGTCATTTAAAAAATGAAAATGAAATGGAAAAACTTAAAATGATCTTGCTAGAAGATGTCATTATTTAAATGGATATGACTTTCAGCGTTCGTAAATAATCTATACAGGTCAAGTTAGTTTCACTTCACCTTGATTTCTAAATTTCTAATCAATTCCTTGTCAAATGCCAAATCTTTAAACATTTCGATCTCAATTCAATCAAATGCTTATTTTGAATGTGTATAACATATCCTATTATAGCTATTATGAATTCATGAACCAAAAAAAAATTGCAAATGTTTACTCATCGTTATTGGCAATTGCAACCCTTTAACTAATATAGGGGCTATGTTTCATAATTTTTGGAATATTTTCTACATCATAGAGATATTTTGGAATATACACAAGAATGTCATATCATTCATTGGGAAATTGATTTGCATCTTCATTGAATGCCTTTCATGTTTTGTATAATAGTCAACAAGCATTGTCTAGTTGATTTATGGCTCCTAAACATATATGTATTACAACATGAATATAAATTGTTGCTCTCAATGTAATATGTCAATCTTGTTTCTTGAAACCAAGAGATAAGAAATTATTATTGCAGAGGATGTTATTAAAGCAAATCCACAATTTTAATTAGATTCAACCACAGATTAAAATCACATTCTCTAGACCCTCTTTCTTAGAAAAAAAAACAAACCATTTTTCAATAATGAAAGACAATGTTTTAAAAAAAAATTGTTTTAAAATTTTAAGGCCATTTCATTTCTTGGTTTTAAACATATGAAAATCAATATAGATCTTGGCTTAGGAGCACAAACTAATTCCTGAACATTTCCCTACATAATCATTAGGGATTGTTTGTCTCAAACAAGCACCGAATAGCATTGATACTAGACATCAAGAATTGCAAATGGAGCATAAAAAATACTTCTATGATAAAAAAACAAGGATCAGTCTACAAGGTAGATTAGAACCTTCCATTTATGTCATATTTCACAACAAAGACTTCACACTTAAATGTTAGACTAACATCTTTTCCTAGCAATCAAACACAACATCAATTGCAACAAATTATTCACAAAAACTTATCAAAATGGTGTATTGTGATAGCAACCTTTTTCTTGCCTCGTTATATGCTTCTTCTTTCCTTATGCTTGGAACTAGAAGACATCATCGTTCATGGGAGTTGTACACAATGCCACAAACCTTGGAGCAACCATGCCCCTACCAAATGGGTGATACCAAGAACCTAAGTATTCTTATTGGAAAAGATTTCCATGCCTCCTCCACGAAATGAACCCCAAATCTGATCTTCATGTGTTTTCTCTGATTCAATCACTAATACTTATAAATGCTATGTTCACTTAGATTAAATTCCATCATAAATTTAGGCCTCTCTTAATATATGCAAGTAGAAATTACAAGCATGGTTCAAATATTAGAGGTAGCGTCTGATCTTCTCAGAAAGAACAGGTATTTGGGTTGTTGATTGCATGCAATTCTTATTATGGCTTTGATTAAGACCAATTCTCTCTCCTTCCACCAATAATTTGAAAAGAAGACAATCATGAAAAAATGTAAAGTTTTACTCTTTAATCCTTCCTATCTAAACCATTCTTACTTGTGTTCTCTTATCAAGTTAAAAGTAGGAAAAGTTAACTCCCTTTAATTCAATTCTACCAACTATTAGATGATCAACACTTGCATCGAAAATGAAATCCTTTCATTCATGTATGATTTTTCTTCACAAATCCATCCATCTCAACCCCCATTTATATGATTTTTTACAATGTATGTGGATGTCAACATACATACCAGAGACATACATTTCTCAAGAAAATTTTCCTTGTGTTGAGAAAATCGCTCATCGACCCTAACTCTTCCACTCTAATTTACGTGGTGACTCTCACAAGCATGGCATGTCAACTCTATCTCTAAACATGTCGACCCTATCCAACCCTTTTCCAACATGAGTCCTATTACCCACCAAAATCGGTAATTCTAAAGGAGAAAACTTATCTCCTATCTTGGATACCCAGCCAATCAACATCCCTACACACTTACTCATTGATGATGATATGCCAATCGCCTTCACCATTTGCACCAATCATACACCTCTCACCATCTGGCATTCGTCTTCGATGAATGCAGGATACCACTCAAAAAGTATTTTGTTTACAATCAAATGCTTTTACTTAATGTTTTGGGCATTTAGTATTAGTATGGATAAAGGGTGATCTGGACGATTGACCGATCTTCCCTGTAAACTTGTTCTCTAACCTTAACAAGGGGTTAATCTTTAGACTTAAGTCTAGTGGAACCTCCCCCAAGGCCTTAGAGTCAAAGGAGGGGCACCGCTTGGAAAAACTTATAGATTGAAGTATTGTCTCCATTTTTCCTTTCTCATACTGAGCATTTTTCCATGTCATGTTATTCTCTTAGATATCATCTTTTTTCCTCGGGTTTAACTGTCATTGTTTCATTGGGATTTGGCACTCTCTTATCTACATCCTTGAGTCGGGCTGGGAAACATTGCCCCAAAGGTTGATGCAACTAAATGAATAAAAAAGCATAAGGTGGCCATAATCAAAGAAAAAGAAAAGTCAAAATGCAATAGATGGTCGGGACATAAGTTAGCCTATGGGAAAAATCCTAGCATGAGCTCTACTCCCCTCATTAGTCATCACCTAATTCCCAAGTGTTTGATGCTTCATCTATCAAAAGGAACTCTTGCATGTCCCAACCCTGATGAGCGAGAAGTTGTCTCATCTTAAGGGGTAAAACAAATGTTATATCATAAACAACGAGCTTTGATCCTTGAGTTATGCACCAATTAGAAGCATTATATAAAATACGTAAAAGACACAATATATGTTGATTTCTAGTAGCATCGGATGTTATCTAAGTCTCAAATGTTGTAGGGAGGCTTAGGCACATGTATTCCAAAGAACCCAGAAAGCATTTTGGGAAATTCCACACAGAAATACTTTTATTAAAATAATTAATTATTTTTAATAGGACCTTAAGTCTAAACTTAGGAAAATAAAATAATTCAACGGTATTAATATAAACTGTGTGTAACTTGTAAAAGAAGACGAAGATCAAGCAAAAATGATCTTAGTCATTGATTAGTTTCTAATCTGGGTCGTTGAATGTCAACGAGGAGATTATTTAAGGAAGTTTGAGTGTCACTTGGAAGACACACAGAGTTCAGAAGTTCGATTTTCTAAAGCAGAGCAACTAACGAGAGAATTTCGATAGTGAGCATTTGTAGTGAGGGGAAGAGATAGTATCCAAAAGAGAGAAGTTTTCCTAGGCCGAAGAGTACGAGGCAAAGAGGGCAGAACGACATCCAAAGAGAGGCATATGTTGGCCCACGCAGAGCTACCGAAGAGGTAGCGCAGGCCTTAAAGGGAGATCGAATTCCTACTGAAGAAATCAAGTTTCAGACGTCAAGAGCCGGGGTGTGAGACCAGGAGGCAGAGATTCGAATTTTCCAGCCAACAGAGGGTCCGGAGAAGGAGCAGCGTGATAAGCAGCAGGGGTGACGCAAGACCTACGTGGGGCTTACACAGAGGCTCCAATTCAACGTGATCAGACTCGGATTCTCCCAGTGACAGGGTGAGAGCATTTCACCATTCGTTTTTTCCAGTTTCTCTCTGTATCAAATTGCTAGCTGAGCATCCAACGAATTGTACTCAAATTTACTACTGCATAATAATAAAACCCTCAGAGTTGTTGCATTGATTTTCCCACATTGGATTTTTCTGGGGACATTTGTCCAAAAAAATACAGTGTCATTTGTGTTGTATCTTTCTCTATTGTTTTGTTTTTGTTTTGGGCATATTATTTAATTGGTGTAGGTTGGTATGTATTACCTTCGATATTTACTGTAGGAAGCAGTGAATAATTTGTTTCAGAAATTAACAAATA
Organism: Pinus taeda; assembly: GCA_000404065.3. NCBI lineage: Eukaryota > Viridiplantae > Streptophyta > Pinopsida > Pinales > Pinaceae > Pinus > Pinus taeda. The sequence goes on along the minus strand of APFE030455864.1, from coordinate 27,683 downwards.
GGAGAAGTTTAATCAGTTGTTGCAGTAGGGATTCCGGTTTTCGAAATTTTCACTTGGTATCAAAGCTAGTGCAGGTGAAGCAAGAAGAACAGTGCCAGAGAACCCAGCGCTGAGCAGAAGAGGGAGATCGAAATAGTTGCAAGAGGCAGCAGTTCGAAACCCAAGAGGGTTTGTGTAGTCCTAGCTGGAGGGTTGATTTTCGAGGCAGTCTCTCTTTGTGTGAGTCGACAAAGAGAAGGGCTACCAAATCGAAAACTTGTCGTGGCAGAGGGAGCAGCGTTGAAGTCTCAGCGTGACGAGGAGTTGGTGGGACGTAGTTTTGCTGCAAGTCATTTTGTTGGGCAGAAAGACGTCAAAAGAGAAGAGAAGCACAGTGAGGGAACTTTTTCCTCCTAAGACTTCCCGCCAAGAAATCAGTTTTCTTGTTGGCTAAGTAGCAACAGTAAGAAGAGGAGCAATTTGACAGTTTTTCGTGAAAGAGATAGCAACCACGAAAGAGATAGCAACCAGTGGCTTGAGCGATCAGGATAGATTGGACGGAGCATCCAACTATCATCTGGAAGGCAAGGATGTCATTCCTCCTAGATGAGCATGCCCTCAAGATATATGTCAACAGCGTGGTGGTTGTGCCTGCAGATGCAGATCCATTGAAGAAATACAAGGCAAAAATGGCGAAGGCAAAGAGAATGATCCTAGACAAAGTGAAGAATCATGTTGTCTGTCACATCGCTAGCATAGGGACGGCTAAGGAGATGTGGGATGCGTTGTCTACGTTGTATCAGGGATCTTCCAAGCAACAGAAGATGTACCTTGGGCAGAAACTGAGATTTGCTCAGATGCAAAAAGGGGAGCGTGTGGATCCATTCCTCACGAAGCTTCAAGAGGCCCGAGATGAGTTATCAGTTGTGGGGTCTACACCTCAAGATTCTGAGTTGGTTAGATTGGCCCTAAATTTTGTCTCGGATGAATGGCAAGTCTTTGGCCAGAGTATCCTGGTAAGGGCAACTTTGCCAAATTGGGCTGAGATGTGGGCAGCTCTCAAGCAAGAGGAGTTGAGGAGAGACTTGGTCAATGTAAGCTTGACAGAAGCAGCAACAGTGGGTCGAAGCCCAAGGAGGAGGAGGAGAATGTAGCCCTTACATCAAAGGAGCAGCAAGAGTAGCGAAAACGTAAGAAGGATGTCTCAAAGATAAAGCGCTTCAGGTGTGGTGAGATGGGTCACTACGCAACACAGTGTCCTCTCAGAAAGCAGGACAAAGATAAGAAGCACAATCCGAAAGCTTCACCCGCAAAGATCGAGGAGGAGGAGTTCGCCATGACAACCAAGATACCTACAGGAAGGAGGTGGGCTAATTTGGAGTTGTAGTTCGAAGGAGCTACAAATGCGCAAGATCCTTGAGGAACCCACCTCTTCAATCAATACCTTGCTACGGGAGCCCAATTTTGTGGGACTAATGTCAAATGGTGCCAAGGAGTGTTAGAGAGACAGTTGCAGTGGCTAGGAGTTCCAGAGACTAAGCAATGCAACGCAGAGTTGGCAGCAGTGCAAATGGCACAGAGCAGAGGTCAGTGGCAACACAATAGATTCAGAGGGTCAACGTAGAGACTAGCAGCAGTTAGGTTCCAGCATTCACATAATATCATACTGAACACAGTTAGTTTAGTGATTTGAGATGATTTTCCATTGCTAATGCAGTAGCAGCAGTGATTTGCAATGCAGAGGCAATTGGCAGTGGCAGTGCCAGGGCCCAGCAATGTCTGGGCAGACATATGGCTGACACTTTGTGTTGATGTCTAGGTCCCAAGTTCGAAAGGTGGCATTGGTCATTGAGCTCCGACACACACCTGGATTTTGGGTTGGTGGTTAACAAGTAAGCCTAATGGTACCTAGAGGGGCTCAAAGCTTGAGTACCTTAGTCCCACTTGGATAGATTTAAGATATCCCTAGTAAGAATCCAGTCCATGGCATTGTGGTGCCTAAATTGTAGAGCAGCTAGTTGGATGGATTCCCCTGGTCAGGAATGTAGTCCTTGGCATTGTGGTGCCTAAAGTTCTCCATGTTTTATGTAGTTTGAGATCTTCCTTTGTATATGTACATTATGAATACCTCCCTATTTAAGAAGGAGCGTTGGAAAAAGTATCTATGTTCGGTCTTCAATAATGTACTTGAGCTTTTGAATCATGTAATAAGGTTTAGTATTGAGTCAAATATGAATTATGGAACCTCCACACCATGTCGGCCTAAGGGAAGATCAAGTCGGCCTATGACCCTATTCGACCCCACAAGAAGCCTATAAAAGGAAGGACATCAAACTCATTTGGAGCATCGGTTCTCATCAAGTTCGAATTCTCTCTATTGGGTAGAAGGGCAAAAATCTTATTGTTGGGCAAAAGTGCGAAACTCTTGTCGTTGGGTAGAAGTGCGAAGTGGATAGCTAGGAAAGTCTGTTGCCAGGAAGCCGAAGTGAATGCGAATTTGGGTGAGTCTAAGGAGTCAAGGAAAATCGAAATTTTGGTGGTGGTCTCTCTCTATTTCGTGCTCTGGATTAGGAGATCGAAGTTTTCCTAACTAACTGTTGCATAGTCGAAGTTGCTAAGAAGAGGTCAATCTCTTGGATGCTGACTTGGTGTGGGGGAAAGTCTGGTCGTGATCTATGGTGAAGAGTCTCAAAGAATACTATTGAAAGGAAGAATTACTTTGACTAGGTTTTCCCCTTGAGAGGGGTTTTGCCCTGGCATTTGGCTACATCTTGTGTCCATTGTTTTATGTATTATTGCTTTTGGTAATTGCTTGATGAACTAAAGAAAGAAGAGATAAAGAATCGTAATAATAAGAAACATCACAAGTAATTATCAAGACCGAGAAAATCTTTACTATCTTTCTGATTTTCCAACAATGAGGAAAGAGCAATTGTGCATACATGAGATACCAACCCAGCCTTTGTTTTTCCACCCTTCTTGTGTGTCCTTTACCTTTTCTTGATTTTTCATTGTATTATTGTCTAGCTCAAAGGGTTAGAGCTTGCTTTGTATGATGTATAGTAGTCATATTGCCCATCAATGATGAGGTAATTCATTTCCCATCGACGTTGGGACATGAAAGGGTTCCTTTCATGGTGTATGGGAGCTATATGTTGCTCATAAACCTGGTGATGGTGATAAGGGATGGGGTAGGGCTCATGCTATGCTTTTTTCAACTTACTAATATATGTTTTTTCCTTTTCTTTTAGTTGCATCAACCTCTCAAGGCCAATTTATGCGCCCTACCTAGATATGAGGATGTATGGGTGCCAAATCCCAGAGAACCAATGATCGCCTAAACCTGAAGAATGAAGGTGGGTTTTGGGGCTTGTGATGTACGATGGAAAGAGGTAAATATGGAATCGAGATTAGATGGAACATGCTATTGCAATCAAGGGTTCCTAAGTAGTGCCCCTCCTACAACCATTTGGCCATTCGGGAAGGTCCCACTGGACTAGGATAAAAGATTAACCCCCCCCCATTTAAGGTGAGGATTGACAAGATCACAGTCAAAACCCATCCTTCTACTTGGTCACCCCATAATCCATGCAAAAATCCCAAAGTACAAACAAGCATAAGCACCCAATTGCAAATACCCTTTGTTTGGAAGCCCACCTTCATTCATGTGCTCCTACAAGATAGGTGAGAAGTCATATGATTGATGCAGGTGGTGGCGATGAATAGTTGCATGTCATTGCTAGTGGTGGGTGTCAAGAGTTGCTCGTTGGTTGACTGGATACAAAGTGTGGGAGAAAAATTCTCATGTGATGTCGCCCACTTTAGTGGATAACAAGGACTTTAACATTTGAACTATAATAATAATTAATGTTCCACCAAATTTCAAGGACTTGTGGCAAGACCCCCAAATTCCAAGGGGCATCACAAAGAGTGCGCCAACGGCCCCAACATAAGGGAATGCAAGCCAAACATACATAAAAACAAAAAACAAAAAAACAAAATATTTAAAAGTATACGAGAATTTTATCACAATTAAAAAAATCATTGTCTTTGAAACTTTGGGTTTTACCAATGGCTAAAAATTAAGGACTTAATACCCATTATAGATGAACACACAATAACCAAAGCAATAAAGACATGCAACATGTTAGCTAAAGCACCAAATGCCACCATGATAGTTAAGGGTGGTGTCTTTTCCTAATTTTGCTTTAAGGACCAAATGAGATCTTCAAAAGATTCAAATCCAACAGTAGGTTCCCATCTTACATTTGCATAATTATGTGGTCATTCACCTTCTAAAATGGGCCAAGGAATACACAAAATCTTGTCACTATCGAATGTGAATTGGGGCTCATCACAAATACATGGCTTGCGTCACCTTGTTTTCTTAAACGATGCGAACATAGTTAACCCAATCCATGTCAAAATTGATGTGACCACACTACAGGAGAGTTTGGTGGAACGTTGCTTGGCAAAACTGGAAATTTTCTTCATTTCAAAGCTTAGCCCACTCAATGCAAACATGGTTAACCCAATCCATGCCAAAATTGTTGTGCCCAACCTAAAGAAGAGTCGAGGGGAAAATTTCAAAGCAAAGGTGAATTTTTTTTTCACTTCAAAGCTTGTTGTTCAAAAAACCCAACTTCCACCTCCTTGATGTACTCATGGGTGAAAAAATGACAAAAGAGAGGGTTTGGGAAAATTATATATAGAAGACGTGGGATGAGTGAGGGTAGTAGGGCCCTCACCTTGTTTTAGGTGAAAAAAGAAAAAGGTTTGAGGGTCTAAGGGATCATTGATCCTAGCACATAAGGCTATTCCCAAAATTCAAAATTCAAATAGTTTGCACAAATAAAACTTTCAAAGGCTGAAATGTTGATGTCTATCAAAATCAGCATAATGGTAATTCAAGTTCTCACATATTTTTCTCCTGCAGAAATGAATAACATTGACACAAAGATAGCACTTTTCTTGTATTGAAAACTTCTAGTTCACAAAAAGAAAAACTTTTTTTACATTGGAAACCTCTTGTCCACATAATCCTAACTTCAACTTCCTTAATGGGTTCAAACTAGCGTGTTGTAGACAAGGAAGGACAAAAGTTGAGGTTTGGCACGATTATATAGAGAAGAGAAGCAAGGATGATGATGGACAGACCCTCACCAAAAGTTGAGGTTTGGCAAGATTATATAGAGAAGAGAAGCAAGGATGATGATGGACAGACCCTCACCTTGCTCTAAAGGAAAAACAATTGAACAACCAAAAAATGTTATAAATATATATGTGTGTGTGTATGTTTGTTTTCTTTTTCTTTTTTTAAATGTATTCTATAAAACAACCTGTAAGGAGCATCCTAGGACTTAGACTAACCCCCAAGTATCAAGGAGGTCTATTTTGCAGGGACCGTCCACAATAGTTCCTAAGTGCCAGGGGCATTCCCAATGAAGTCCCCAAGTCTAGTATGAATAAGGGAAGATTCCAGTGAAGCCTCCAGGTTTAGGATGCATTGGGGACCCATCCTAGAGTACCTCCAAGCATCAAGGGTGTTCCATTTTTTACACATTTATTTGTAATATCTGTTATTCAATATTGTTTCATTAATAGAACTTTAGAAGCATGTTTGAAAAGTAAAAACAAGTAAATAAAGGGTTGAAAAGAAAGCTCTGATTATGAAATATATATCTGAAATACATAACTAACTGCAATTCACCAGTTCTGAGTAAATCACCTTGCAGAACCTGAAATAATTATATTTGAAGCACATAAAGAAGGTTTTGAGGACAGATTAACCTCTTTTAATTCCCCCTTTCTCCAGCTCAATAAACCAAAACCGGCTAACTAAGTGTACACATAACGCCAATATGAACACAGGCATGTAAATATAGTTTACAATACCCGCTTGTATGCATTTATGTTACTATCAGTCATTTGTTTAGTTTCCTCGCTTCCTCACAAAAGCGTAAAGCTGTTGGGTTTTGCTCCGAAACACACAAACCCCACCCTCACAGAAGCACTTTCTCAAAAGCCGAAAGCTGTTGAGTTTTGCTCCGAAACAGACAAAACCCACCCTCGCAGAAGCACTTGGCAAAACACCAAAACACCAAGCTCATTAAAACAAAACATAAAATATGGGGGAAAAGATGCATTCAAGCCCAAAAGCTTATGCATGTGAATATGAAAGCTTATGCATGTGAATATGAATACAGAAAGAAAGATAAGAAAGTAAACCCACAAAAATCATTTGCTGTGGAAAGTAGAAACTTACCAATGCTCAACGACGATCTCTCTGGTCTTCTTAACAGGGTCAATGGAGCCATTATTCTCCAAAATAGCTTCAGCTTTCACTTCTTCTGAGAGTTTCTTCTCAGCAGGATCAGGCTTGGCCACAGACCTTCCACGACCAGCCTTGGCTTTCTTAGTTAAGGGCTTCTTATCTTCTGGTTCTTCTTCCTTTGGCTCTTCCTCTGCAGTAACTGAGCTCGGCTTCTCGTCCTCTTTGGGCTTGGATTGTGCTGTGGCGCGTCTGCCTCTCTTCTTGGGAGCCATTGGAGCTTCAATTCAGCAACTGTTACTTGCTTTTCCTCGCTTCGAAAGGCAAAACCCTCACAGACGTGCTTCTATCGTTGTGGATCTCTGCTTGTAGTTATTGTGCTCATATAACTTTTCCCTCCAAAATCCACGGACCTGGCCTATCGAACGAACGTAGAGCCTCTGAGCCCCTCAAGCCGAGGATTCTCGTGCCGAAAGACCATGCCGTCCTTTCGTCGACGTGGCATTAGACATTCCGCTATCAACTGAACGAATAAAGCAACGGTCTGGATTTAATGCTTCCATTATACACCATATTTAATGGTATTTTATTGCAAAAGGGAAACAAATCTCCAAAAGTAACGGTTTTTTTTAATTTTCAATACATGCATTGCGTTCCAATCCATAGCGGACCGACTGAATGATTTGATTACAGGGGTCATATCAGACTGCAGAATCCAAAAAGAGGATGAACGACGCGTGCAAAGAGTATAAATCACTGTATATGTTTTAAATATGGTTGATAATGGTAGTAAAATGGTTTTTTATTAAATTGAATTTGAATATGGTTAATTGGTTATAAATAGTTTTTTAAATATAAAAATTTTACAATTGGAAATTATATCATTCGTTGTTTTTTTTTTACCATTTTCTGGATTATAGAAAAGCAGAGGTTTTTAATATGATTTTTTGGAAGTTTTTCTAGTGAGTTTTTTTGGCGAAATTTTTTTAAATCACAAGTCTGATGGGGAATCTTTGCAAAATCAAAGTGTCCTAGGTTTTTAAGGGTGCTGAATCCAAATATGTGATTAAAACCCCATTTTAAATAACACAAATCAAAATTTAACCTCAAATTTTTTAACCAAATTCCGACACCGAAAAATCCAAAAAATCACTAAAAACAATTCCTATAAAAAAATATATGATGTTTTGAATAAATGTTTATATGTAACCTCCACTTAAAATGAAATGTAAAACATTTCGTATAATCTACACACATTTTTCAAAAGAAAATTATCAAAATAATTCCAATTATTTTTTGTTATTTAAAAAAAATCAAACAAATATTATAATATGTATTATATTCGTATAATTTACAGAAATTATTTAGATTTATTTTTTATTATATTCTTTTTATTGTTTATAATTATAATGTTTTATTTAAACTTTTTGTGGTTATGATAATATTTTATTATATTTTAGTATTCATTCTTGATAAAAAGTCTTTTCTAATTTATTATTATTATTATTAATTTCTTTAATTAGAAAAACAAAATATATATATTATTTTTTCTTATTTCATGAAAAAATATTTTTATTTTATTTTTATTATTATTTATTTTGATTTTAACTATGGTGAATTGTTGATTTTTTATTTTTATTATTATTTTGATTTTAATTGTGGTGAATTGTTATGGTTTAGATGGTATATTTAATATTTTTTAGATTAGAGCTCTTCAGGTCGCCCGCATGCAGCACTAGTTGTTGATGTAGCACTTAGAGACGCAGCCCTGCTTCTCCTCAACGGCCTCTAGCTGCTGAGGATCGACTTCTTCTGGATCAGAGAGATTGCGCACCTCCCTGCAGCAAGCAATTCGCAGCTGCCCTCAACGACCTCCTGTTGTTGAGGCTTGAGAAAAATGGATCCACCAGAGAATGAAGATCATCATTCAGCCTACCATTAGGAATTGGAAGAAACAGCCAAAGCATTTGCCTCCCTCATTTCGACAATGGGACTGGCTAAGAACAGACCAGCAGTCTCAAAGATTGTTAAAGGAATGGAAGAAATACCAATGATATCTCTCCCTTCGACTCTCCCACGAAAAGCAGCTCTCTCCCTGGCAGAACGAGGATTAGTAGGGCAGTTCACGGGGTTGTGGCCATCACCGAGGACTGTCCAAAAGTGGGTAGAAAGAAACTGGTTGACTTCAATAAATGGGAAGATCTCGATTAGGTTTTGCGGCAAAGGATATTATACCTTTCATTTCGAGACCAAGGAGGATCGAGACTTGAATTTCAAGAATGGACCGTATTTCATGGATACAAGGGGGTTGTATCTGAACAGATGGACCTCAGACTTCGATCCAGAAATGGATGTCCCAAGCGTTGTACCTGTCTAGGTTAGATTGTCGCACCTCCCTCTCCACTGTTGGGGAGACGACTCAGTTAAAGCCATAGGAAATGCAATGGGGAAGTACATCGATCGATGCGAGCCAAAGGAAAATATGCATGCATGCGCCCGAATATGTGTCGAAGTGGATCTAGGGAGAGGACTCCCATAAGCTATCAAAATCAAAGTGGACCAATAAACGCACATACAGCAGCTGGACTATGAGCAAATCCCCTTCAAATTAAGCATGATAAATGTGCTTTTGACTCAGCAACCTTGTGCATTTTCAATCTTTCTTCTACCTACCCTTTATTTATCCTAACATTTTCTTCATTTTATTGGGTGCATTTAAGATTGCTGACCCTTTATTTCATTTTCTTTTGACAAGCAAACTATCTAATTCTAACCTTATAAATTCCAATGGCTCAGATTAAACTAATGAGCTCGTTTTTATTCTCTACCTAAATACAAATCTGCCAAGGTTAAACAGTTTGGCTAGATTCTTATTCTCTATCTATCAACATAAAATTTAAAGCATGAATGAGTCAAGACTAAGCTATTCAACCATCATGGATTGTGGCATTTCTGACAAGCTGCACACAACTTTATTTTACAAAGTAAAAAGTAGTGGCATTTGAATTTGCACACTTTCATGATCTGTTTTATTTCTTTTTGGGGTTCATATTTTTCACTTTTTTTATCTTTTTCTTTCTTTTTGTCCTTTGATTATTCTTTTAGGACACACCCTCTTTACATTTTTTAATTTTTAATATGGAAAATATTTTGCAGAAAGCAAAAGTATGTACAATATTACAAGACTAACCATAGTCAATTCAAAATTATTAATCCTATTATTATAGGACCCTAACAGTGGCTCCAGATGGGGATGGCATTTCCTGGTGAAATGTCAAGAACTTTAAGATCAATAGTCTTTGGAACCATGACTATAGTTAACTTGTAAACTGCTCTTATGTGATTCTACTTTATTCATACTTATGATGGTGAACCCTTCAAAGCTCAAGGCCTTCTCTTTGGGCTTCATCTTCAAAAGATTACCATCCAATCCAATCTAAACTTTGTAATGTTATCATGGGGGCTTCACTGGTGGAGCAATACCATACCACGTGGGTTCATATTGGGGGATATTTATTAAGGAAAAAATGACATAATATAATGGGTGATATATAGGGGGTAGAGGGTTTTTATATTAGCAGGTATAAAAAATGGAGCCTAAAGTTAATGAAAAAATATAAAGGGGTGTAAAAAATGTTAATGAAAAAATGGATACCTCCAATATCTAGTGAAAGTAGGGGTTTTTAAATTAAGAGGGTCTATTGGTTTCCTATTGGTAGGGGGTTAAATAATGTGTTTTTTAGAGGTATTTTCCAATATGTAGTCAAATTAAGGGTATTGTTTAATATGCCACAAACGCACACGATATGTCTGAGGTTCATTGAGTGAAGCCCCCGTGAATGTTATATACAATAATTAAAGTAAATTGAACTACTGTTAGTTTGTGGATAAGTAATGCTTCAACATTTTACCATTGACGGGTCCTCCTGGTAGATCTGTTTCATCTAACTCTCTCAAGAAAAATGCATTGTTACCTCTGTAACCATAAATGACATAAGGGCCTTGCCACAGAAAATCAAATTTTCCATGTTTTCCCTTATCTTCTCTTCTAGAATCCCATTTAAGTACTTTGTCACCTATGTAAAAATCATCAGCTTTGGTCTTTTAGTCAAAAAACTTTTTGATTTTATCCTGGATTACTTATGATTTAACATAGACTTCTTCTCTAGTTTGTTGCAAGTGTATTGTCTGATTTATCCTTCTTTGGATATCATTTGGTTCTACCTGCAACTCTTGGATGATCTTCATCACTGGTACTCCTAAAGAGGATGGAAAATAAGCATCCATTCCATATACTAACCGATAAGGAGACGTACCAATGGACTTTTTGGTAGTTAGTCCGTCTGCCTATAAGGCATTGACCAACTTTTTGTTCCATGTCTTCTTGTTGTCTTCCAGTAGTTTCTTAATGATATTGACAAGGCTTTTGTTTGAGGATTCTGCAAATTCATTACCTTGAGGGTAATAGGTAGTGGAATGGCCAAGGGTAATGTGATATTTGTTACAAAAGTCTACCATTTTCTTGGATTTAAAAGCAGTTGCATTATCAGTAATGAGCTTTTGGGGGCATCCAAATCTTGACAAGATATTGTTTTCAAGGAATGAGATAATGACAGAATCTGTGACTTGTCTAGAAGGGATGGCTTCTATCCATTTGGTGAAGTAATCAATGGTTGTCAAAATCCATTTATGCTGGGCTGAGGAGACTGGGTAAATTTATCCAATGAAGTCTAAACCCCATTCTTGAAATGGCACTTCTGTGGATATGGGTTTGAGAGGTAAAGGTAAGAGCTTCCTTTTACCATCAAATATTTGGCACTTATGATAGGAGGTCACATGTTTCTTTACATCTGCAAAAAGGGTGGGAAAGTAAAAACCAGTCCTTAGAATCTTGTCAGCAGTTGTTTTCCAATACAAGTGTCCTCCACAATCTCCTACATTAAATTCTTGCATAATTTTATCAGCTTCATATTTCAGTAAACAATTTAATAGAATGCCACCATTATCTTTCCAAAATAAAGCATTATCTATGATACAGTATCTCATTGATTTCATTTTCATAAATCTATCTTTAGTTCTAGATAAACCATGAGGAGCTTGTAAGTTTAGTAAGACAAATATGATATCTGCATACCAAAGTGAATCTGTAAAAGGTTCATTGATCTGTGGAGTCGCCATCTCTTCTTGATCATCTAGGGCACCAATGAAATTTATATCTAAGGCCTACCAGTTCGATTTAGCCATGAGTTTAGCTAAACCTGGCCTTTGATAAGTTTTGTAGGCTTTATTTCTATGTCATTTTCCAAAATAGTGGCAATCCATTTGCCTCTCTTTCCTTCTGGCCCATTTTGTGTCAAAATGTCCTTTACTACTGAATTTGGAACATAAGCAATGATGTGTGAATATAAGATGTATACTCTGAAATCTTTAATAGCTTTCACTAAAGAAAGTGCTTGTTTTTCCTTTATGTTGTACTTTAGTGTGGCATCTCTTAAAGATTTACTGAAAAATGCAATGGGTTGCTCATATCCTTGATCATTATTTTGCAACAAGACTGATGCAATAGTATGTTCTGAAGCAAAAGAAAAAATTATAAAATCTTTTTGAAAATCAGGACTTATGAGGACTAAAGTTTTGGTAAGGGCTTCTTTGGTGGCCTCAAAATTCTGTTTACCTTCCACTGTCCATTTAAGTGTTGAATATTTTATTAACATGTTATTTAGTTCTCTAATTAATTCTGTTAGGTTTGAAATGAATCTCCTAAGAAAAAAAAAATTGCCTAGAAATGGTTGTAATTCTTTGATGTTTCTAGGATGAGTGATGGTCAATATAGCCTATTCTAGCAGGATATATTCTAATTCCATCTTTGGATATTATATGTCCCGAGAGTTTAACTTCTTCTAGACCAAAGAGTGTCATTTTGGGATTTAATGAAATACCATTTTTTCTACATTTAATGAAAACCCTTCTCAGGTGATCTAGATGTTCATTATCAGATTTAGAAAAGATTGTGATGTCATCTTGGTAAACAACTAGGAATTCATGGATTTCTTTGGCAAAAGCTATATCCGTAGCTCTTTGAAATGTTTCTCCTACATTCATTAATCCAAAAGGCATTTTCAAATACATGAAAGTACACCAAGGAGTAGTAAATGCAATCTTTGATTGGTCCTCTAGTTGAACTAAGATTTGGTTGTATCCAGAAAATCCATCAAGCAATGAAATTCTGGATGAACCTACTACCCTCTGAAGAATATGGTCCATTTTTTGGGAGAGGATAGTTGTCTTTTAATGAGAATTTGTTCAAGTTTCTGAAATCAACACAGAGTATGATTTCTCATGTTTTCTTCCTATTAGTGACTAAGTTTGAGATCCAATCTGAATATCTAATGGGAGCTATGATTTGGGCATCATACATCCCTTTTACTTCTTTTTCAATTGATGGCATAAGATTTGGATTAATTCTCCTAAGGTTTTGTTTAAAGGGTTTATGATCTTATTTGATGGGTATCTTGTGTTGAATTATGCTGGTGTCATAAGACTTTTGGTCTTCATAACTCTAGGCAAAGACATCTTGAAACTCTTTGAACAGACTTATATATTTAACCTTTTCATCTAGAGGTAAAGCTTTTGATATTTTAATGAACTTAGGTCTTTCTTCAGTTCCTATGTTACATTCTTCTATATCTGCTCTTAAAGACTCCATTTTTGGTTTCCTAGCTACATCATTTGAATCAAACAAATATTCTAATGGGACTAATCCCTTAGGCAAAAAGTTATTTTTAAGGTTTAGAATTTCAGGATCATCATTCATTATTTCTTCTATTTCTACATTTTCTAAGTTATCTATTTCTACTTTAGTGAAATTAGTGGGTTTACCTATATCTAAAATATTTACATCTATCCCACTATCTATGTCATTGTCTACTGTATAATCTGTATCTATATTACAATTTTGAAACTCACCTTCATCATTCATGAAATCATAAATTTGAGAATCTTGTGAGAAAATATGCCAATATTTCAAATTGTCAGGTATAACAGGCCTATGTCTCACTTCTGCAGTGTACTGGTGGTTGGGTTGAAAAGGCAATTTGTAGGTACTAGCAAAAGTGGCCAAACTGTGGGCTTGCATATTCTGTTTCATAGGAATAGCGGCAAAAGTAGTTTCCAAAAGGTCTTTAACCAAATCTAGGATAGTCTCTCTATATTGGCCAAGTCTGGGATTATTTACAGAGTATTCACCTTTGATTTGTTTGATAATCAATTTTGAGTCTCCCATAATAGAAACTCTCTTGGCTCCAAGTTTTCTAACCATTTGTAGTCCTAAGATTAGAGCTTCATATTCTACCATGTTGTTTGTGCATTTAAAGTTTAATCTAAATGCACGACCTTCAGAATTATTATTTTCCATGTTGTGAATCCACACTCCTGCACTTGCTCCTAGTCTATTCACAGATCCATCAAAATCCAAATGCCATAGAGACTCATGAAATATTTTTTCACTATCAGGAGCTGTGTACTCTTCTTCTACAACTGTGATTTCATTTTTGTCATGTTATGAATTGTACAAGATAAAAGAGTCCATATCATAATGCATGGAGTATATAGGGAAATTCTGTGGTTTTTTTGCACTACTCATCATGTATTTCATCAAGGTCTCTCTATAAAGTTTCCTTTGTTGACCAAGAATAGAGATGGTGGCATATCACATATCTAACTGTAAATATACCTGCAATTTTTCTCCCCATGAGAGAGATAAAAACATCCCATACTTAGGTGGGATGTCAGCAACTACTATGACCATGAGAATACTCTTTGCTGGGCACTGAACTAGAGTTACACACAAGTCCTTGATCAAGTTGAGGCATTTAACTTAGCTAGAGTCAAAGGAAAAGAGGTCCTTGTATGGTCTAGTGATATCTAAGTTTAGTCTCTCCATGATTGCTTTTGGCATTAAGTTATGGGATGCCCCTAAGTCTAGCATAGCATTATGTAATATTTTATCATGAATATTCAAGCTAATGTAGAAAGGAGGAATTCCCCCTTGTTGATGTCTACCATTTACTTCAGAGCCAAACAATAACTCAGGTTGATCATCATTCAAATTCACATCATCCTCTCCTTCACCTATATTTAATGTTTCAATGACCTGTGATCTATAGGATTCATTTTTCACTAGCTTGGTTAAGGGGACTGATATTTTCAATTTTGCTATCTCAGTCTTAATGTTGAATGGAAATTGAGTTTTGTTTGATTGAATGAAATCTTCCTTAGCAAATGTGGTCTGTGTGTTTTTATCTTCTTTTTCAGTACTTGGCACTTCAGTCTGTGTTTTAGCAGTTTTGTTTGAATTCTCTTATTTGGAATGATTTCAGTAACAATTTCAGTTTGAGTTTCAAATGAATTTATATCTACAATTTTTGGGTTGGAAGTCTCCTGAGTTCCCCTAGGGAGAATTTGTAGAACTTTGGTGACATGGGATTCTATTATCTTTTTAGTTTGGGTTTGGATTGATCTCTTATTGGGAATTTTATTATTCTTTTTACTTCTTAGGCTATACTATTTGTGAACCTCATATATGGCATATTCATAGCCTTGTTTAAAGTCAAAGGACTCTCCATATTCTAATTGCAATTGTTGTGGTATGTACAATTTCTGCTCTTCTTGAGAAAGAAAGAAAAAAACATCTTCATTTTTAATCCCTAATAAGTTTATCTGGGTGACATCCTCTCCCTCATGGTTTTGTGAACCCTCAGCATAGTTTTCCTAGAAGGGTGGTCTAATTTGCTGATCTGGTATAACATTCTGTCTAGTGTTAGGATTCTTCTTGAAGTTGGGGTTTCTTATTAGATAGGATGTTGATTCTCCCACTAAATTTTTCTTTCCATGTTTTCTAATCTATCCATTATTCTTTCCACACTCTTTGCTAAACTATCTATTTTACCATCAGAAGTCGAAGTTTCCTCTTAAATGACAACTCTTTTTTCATTTCTCATCCTAGCTTTCTTAGCTAATAGATTGGCTTCTACACTAACAACATTACTTTGCATTTGTTCCAATGTTTCAGGGTTTCTTTCTCTTCACTGGTATGACATATCAGTGTCAAAACCATAAGGGAATTTGATCAATTCTAGGTCTGGTGGAGGCTTAATATTAGTAGGGATTGCATTGTAGATGCTATCGAACCTAGTACAATAATCTTGAACTGACTCATCAAGAGCTCTTCTAATGTTATCATATTTAGATAGTATTTGCAGAGGATTTTTATTTCTCTCCCATCTATCAATAAAAAATCTATGAAAAGCAGCTAAGTCTACAATATGATTAGTTGGTAAACCTTTGAACCATTTCTTTACATCTCCTGTCAATGTCTAGGCAAACAACCTCATTTGGACATCAGATTCATCAATCTCATGCAACTCAAAATAGTCAGTCATTTCGTTCACATGTTGTTGGGCAGTATACTGACCAATAGCATCAGATAAAAATATTTTTCTTTGATAATCTTGGGGCATGGCATGGAGCTAAGCTGGTAAATCCAAAGGTGCATGTCTGTCTGCCATGGATGAGATTTGGTTTGAATAGGGGAAAAAGTGTTGGTGCTTGAGGAAGGGCTTGAAATGGATGGAGATGAACTAGATGAGGTTGAGGTGTTTGGTTGGATAGGAAGCTGATGAACAACTGCTTTAGGGGAATGAACTGTGGTGGATATTATAAGTGAGGTGGTAGTAAATGAAGGTGTATTTACAGTATTTGAAGATTGTGCAGAGATTTCAGAGGCAGCAACAGTGAGGGCAGCTAATTCAACTGATTGTTGAAGGTAGGCATCATCTATATGGCTTATCAATGTAGAGGTTAAAGCTTATAGCTTGTCAAAAGTATCCAACACAAGTTTATCTAAATCTGGATGTATAGGCACCTTTTTTGACTCAATGAATTGAATAAAATTAGGGTCTAACACAGTTTCATGAATTGCATTTTCTGATTTAGTTCCAAACAATGAGAGGTCAAATGACAAATCAAATGGAATATCCTCTAAAGTTGATAATTCCTTGGGGAGTAGATTTTCTTTAACTATCTGACTACTACTTGCTTGAGTTTCTACCTTTTTTTGTTTTCTTAAAATTCTTTCAGGGTCATCAACTATTGTAGCAGGGTTTGGATCTAGATTTGCCCTGGTATAGTGAGTCTTTTTGGGAGCTAGAATTTTAATTTTTTAATTGTTTTTTGAAACTTTTTAACATCAAATATAAAATGAACTTAAGGGGCACAAGCTGAGAATTAATATTTCCTTAAAGTTTTACTACACTGAGGATCGAAGTCCCCAGTATGGTCGGCAATATGTTATCACTCCAATATTTCTCTAAAGTTGATTAGAAAGAAATGATTAGAGGTAACCACAAACCTACTTTGGAGATTAGGATCTAGCCTTCCTAATGCTCAAAGAGGGCTCTCTCTTTATGTGTTAACTTTGTTTAGTTAATTTATTTTAGGCTAGTTATGATTGTACTTGGGCTTTGATTTGGATTTGGTGGTGGGATCACTTACTTAGATGGATAGAGGGATTTCTTTTACTATTGGCTATGGGGTCAAACGTCAAGCAAACTGAACTAGATCAAGTTCTAAAAATAATGTTTACAAGGCAAGATAGCTGAGTTATTTCAGATCATAAGGCTGGATGGTGAAGTTGGTTTCAATCGGATCCAAAGAGAAATTAAGGGTTCCTTAGATTGAATTTTGAAGAAAGTAAAAGAGGTCAACCAGGATGGGAGAAAAATTAAGGATTCTCAGATCCGGATATCAGAAGAAAATATAGAAATGATCAACTGTTCAAAACAGCGTGTACTAAAAACAAATTCTAAGATAAATTTCCAGTTAATTCATTCAACTTTAGATAACATTTAAGATTATGAAAAACATAAGAAAATAACAAGTTTGACAAAGAAAGTACTTCACTGTAATAGATCAACACATGAATCTTGTAATGCAATCTCTTTATTACTTATTCCAGTCTGCTGACTTGAAAATTTGGTACAATAACCCTCGGGTTTATGATCAATACAACACTACAAATGTATAGCAATCCACACTCAATACTTCAAATTATGAAGTATTTATACAAAAATAATTTACAAAATATCCCAAACTTTCTTGGGAATTAATCTAGGAGAAAGAAATACCTTCATGCAAGAAGATAGAGACAAATGTTCAACTGATGTATGTTGTCCCTGTTTATTAGGTTATGTTGTCTTTATGATCTAATATTTTGCCTTCTATTCTCTTCCTTGTTGTTGGTCTTCACGTTGGATGTTATTTTCACTCTGGCCTTTCAATTGATACACTTTTACCTGATACTCTTTCATCTAGCTGGCTCATCATTATTCTTTTACTGTGCTTTTTCACCCTTACTCTACATTTTTAAATTTGTCTGTGTATTTCTATAGTAATTCATTCAATTTCTCCCATGTTTCTGCATCTGGTAATTGGATATTTATCATTTTCCTATAAATTTCATCTGCCTCTATGTACTTGGCAAAAGTGGGCTTATTCAAAAAAAGGTAGTTTACCTCATGCTAGAGGTAAAACAAGTTCTCAAAAGTATGGTATAGGACCTTGCCAGTAGGCATCCCCTTCATAGATGAAGTATTTACCTGATCTCTGGCCACTTCTCTAATTCTTCTGTTGTAGTCCTCTTGCGGCATTAATTTATCATTTATTACTAAGGGATTTGGCATACCCTTTTGCCTCAAAACTTCAAATTTAACCATGAAATTGTCTATAGCCAGTTGCATGGTTTTGCAGTTATCTTCCAGGTTTAGCATTAAATTTCTCTTGGTGAGGACCCTTTTTACTTCCAGTATTGTACATGTCCTGTCAGGTATCTCTAATTCCTGCAATTCATACTTATTTTTGGATTTAAGGAAGTGA